>UYYA01000310.1:0-72710 GCA_900624975.1 Angiostrongylus costaricensis
GATTAAGCTGACGTTTCGGCGGATTTCGCCTTCCTCAGAGCCGCTTCCTATGAGGTAGCTTCCTATGTACGCATTATACTTCCACGTAATTTCTGTGCGGTTGGTCTCTACGTGACATACTTAGTGGAAACCTCATAGGAAGCGGCTCTGAGGAAGGCGAAATCCGCCGAAACGTCAGCTTAATCATGAACAAAGAATAATAACACCTCGCGTTTGCTCAACAAAAGTGCGAACAAAATCACTTGAACAATGCCGAGGTGAATAGAAAGTCGGTCGTGGCAGTTACAACGGAGAAAATTTTGAAGTAGGAGTCAGTATCCTCACGCAGGGAACGAAAACATCGGCACGTAGAACTCTTGAAGCGTTTTGGAACAATTCCAAAAATTCAAAAATGAACCGCAAGGAGCAGTGTCTTGTAATCATGCGTGACCTGGCGCCATACCTCAGCCTAATCCAATGACCTGACACAGACACAGTTATCGCCCATGTATTACTCTGTCCGGATACTATCCACCAACTAACTTAAATACTTAAAACAAATAAACGGTAGGTGTTTAAATGAATCTGTTTCTTATGCCAATACAAATTTATTTGTTAAGTTTTATCTGCTAGGGTTATGAAAGTGTTTGGTTGAGTAGATCGCGTCTCAATTTGACCTTTCCAGGCTCTCAAGAGGGCGAAACCGCCGAAACATCAGTTGTATCCTAATATATTCTGTAATAGCAACCTCGTGTCTGCTTATTGAAGAAAAACGTCGAATTGTCAATCAATGCCGAGGTTAACAGAAGGTCGGTCTTGGGGATCGAGCAATTTTCCCTAGAGTCCTGGGATAACCGGGCGGGAGCGGCCCAAATTGGATTGCAGAGAGTGATTTTTCCCCAGACAAGTCCGGTACTAATTTTTTGATTCCAGAAGGATGAGAAGATTGGTTGGCCCGGTATAGAATCGAACTAGCACCTTGTTCCTGATGACGATCAACACTACCAGTGTGCTATCCACCTCTAGACTCAGCTTAATACACGTTCAGTGCCGATGTGGGCTCCCCGATGAATCCTGTTGACGATTGATTGCTTGCGGCACTGATACATAGAAAACTAGCTAAGAGAAACGCAGAGCAATAACCTCCTTTGCGTAATGTGTAATGCGTGAGTCCCCGGAAAGAGAAATCGTGGTTCGATCTGGCCCGGGGTCCAAATTTTGGGAATATCTCAGCATCGTTGGCTGATTTCGCATGACTCGCTGCCGTGAAAATTGTGGTAGGCAGCAAATAAAAAGTAAACATTGTTATTTCTACGTGTTTGTTTATGTAGTCTTCATATTTTTAGTGTTAGCTAAGTTTGGCTGTCTGTATAAGTTCTTAATTGCTGTTCTCATTAAATCGAATAACCTTTATAGATTTGTTTAAGGATGGTTAAGAATATATTGACATCGAGGACACTTGCTGTCTATTGCATGTAATTTGAGAGCTACTTATTTTTGCTCAGCTGGTGCTGAAACGGAAACTCATAACATATTTAGCAAAAAGACTCGGAGGATTCCGCTGAAAAGGAATCTCTTCGAATTTTTCATTTTCATAAGGATTTCACCGTATATATTTCTTTTGTAGAAATTAAGTAGTGTTTTACAAATGTTTATTTGTGTGGCTTATAGAAGTGCTTTTCTAACATTCTTTCTTGAATGCTTCGTGTCATTGAATCAATTGTTACGTAACTTGGTGATTACCGTTACATCAGTTTTTTTATTCAGTTTATTTGGAAAATTTTTTTCTTGATTTTAGTTATTTCTAGAGTTCTGAGATAAACTGACTGTACATTGGATGGACGAGAATTCTGTCGCTTCCTTTTCTTTTCATATCGCTATATCTTTTGGAAATGTATAAATATTTGCGTATTTCTGAAAATCTCCCAACGGTTTACCGCTTCATCGTGGCTGCGAGGTGTTCCTGGGTGTCGGACTGCTATGTGCTATGTATGGGTGAATCACCCCGTGTTAGGGTCTCCCAAGCGGAGAAGGACTTTGCCGTTTCCATCAGGAAACCCATCTAACAGTAAACCAATACCATCACCCACCTGCGTCCAGGTCTCAAAGTTGCATGGGCAAATCTCCCTCCGATTCACAAGGGCTGTGACTGCCTGTTGTGGTGACGGCATGGAGCAAACTTTGCCCAAACTGCCCTCCGGATTCCAGAATGGCTTAACTAGCAAATCTCCGAAAAATAGGGATTAAGCTGGGGCCCGCACAACCACTGAGGACTGGCCTTTTAAGTATTAAATTGAATAAGGAAATATCTTTGGAATCTTATACCTTCCTATCTTTCCTATATTTTATCTTTATTATTTGCTTCTCTTATCTTTTTATCATATCATAAATCTCTTTTTATGGGCCTCATGTTAGCTTAACAATCCAGAAAAGTACTGGTTATGAATGTGAGGTCAAATTACGGTCGTTTTGAGAAACAAATATTTGCATTGTTCATATTGGTATTTTTATATGCAGATGGCGTGTAGCGGAAGTGATTAGAGAGGTGTTTTCTGTAATACACACATGATCTTTAGTTCGACCTTATATCTCCAGTAAACCAAGCACTGCGTCCCTCTGTGGTCGGAAAATAGACTCCGGATTTTTTTGAGTAATTAAAAGCACTATTTTTATAACTTTAATAATGCTGAGATATTTGCAAGACACCGGACCGCAGGTGTCTGCGGTGGGGAACGAACGGGCTATTATCCTTTCCGAGGAGTGACTCGTTCACCACCCCACCATGCGGTTCCTTCGTTTCGCCTATCTCTCAGCTAGTTCTATCGATCACAGCCATCAGCAATCACCCGTCAACGAGATTGTTCTGGGGAGCCCAAATCGGCATGGAACCCAGTTAAGCTGAGGCTACAGATATAATCACAATCTTTGCCTTTTTATTTACTGCCTGTTCTTTTAATGGCAGGGTAGATTGCGAAATATAACTTTCAAATAAAAGGCAAAAGGCAAAGAAAATAAAAAGGTTAAAACTAATTTCAAACTTCAAGACCAATATTCTTTTATCCTCGACAGGACTACTCAACATCTGTTTTGTTTTTTCTGCTGGTAAGCTGACACGAGGTTGATAAAAAAAGCATTTTCGGCTGGTTTATTTTAATTTGCTACGCCGGTAACCCTCCGCTCGTCATCGTTTAGTCCAAATATGCTTTCACTTAACTCTACGACGCTTATGATGGAGTCGAATGCGACGTCCCTGCTCCCTTGCTCCTTCTAAGGGATTGATCAAAACTCAACATTTCATCTTTCGTTCTTTTAAGTCTCATAAACCGTTGCACCTTTCTCAAATAAAGTGAGTGAAATTCCCGATATTGGCTATTAGCTAGTGTAGTTAGCAAGAGCGGCGTGCGAACGTAGCCAAGTGAGGCAGTGTGGGCGTGTGGGTGTGTATGTGTGTAGTAGTGAGTGAGAGGGTGAAACCTCTGAAATTATTTAATATATCCAACTAAATAAATTCACTCATTGTTCAATCAAAACATGTTTATGGTTGGATTGCTGAACACTTGTCCTTCTCATATAACACCCCCTTTCAAATGATCCAAAATGAAAATAAACTTTTATGTGCTATCATTTGTATTTATTTAGAACATATATTGCATTTCTATGAGGAAATGGTCGTTGTTGCTCTGATATTTCTTACTTTCCATGGCTACAACTGTTGTAAGTTTATTAGCGTAGATGCTTTTCTGAACATAGGTGGTGGCTCATCATACTACTGTTAATAATTTTTTTTTCCGAACGTCAAGGCTTTGCAGTATTATTTGTATATCATAAGGTTTTTCTAGTGTCTGCGTTAATGATGTGGAGCACAATTAGTTTTTACATGCAGAATTTTTTTTTGAATATGTGTTGATAATTATTATTTTTTATTTATTACACAACTCGTCTTTCACATCTGCTGTGCGGATCCCAGCGCTTCATGCATTCGATTCCTTTTCCTCGCATTCGTCGTTCACAAAGGTCTTCAAACATTCGCATGTTTTTCAGCTGCTGTTTGAGGATTTCGTCTTCTTTTATGAATGTCCTGGAGTGCTGGTCGAGTCGATTCTCCTTGAAATCTTCGAGATATACGAGCCCGTTCCCACGTAGGCTGGAGACAGAAGAGCGTTGGGAGGGGTCGAACCAGCACCTCACTTATTGATAGACTGTACTGATAATTTATATTGGAAGTATACATGAATATATATATTTATACATATATATATACGTACATATACATATACATACATGTATATACATATGTATACATACATACATGTACCTATATATGTATACATATATATACGTATATATACATATGTACATATATATATATACGTACATATGTATTTAGAGTGGATTTATTCTTTGGGTGAACATTGCTCCTATAATTGTTTCCCTTTCGTCGTGTTGAAAAAGTTTGTGAAATTGTTTCACCAATAAGAGAGTACAGTTTTATACTGTGGAGAAAGACTTTAATGAAGAAGATTTGTTACCTATTTATATTGCGATATATTTTACAATAAGGCGCGAGAAGCGAACTAGTTAGAGACGCCGTTCAAAAACGCAAAGTCACTGGTTCGATCTTGAAATATGCTAACCAACCTTTTCATTCCACTGGAATTCGGAACATTAGTACCAGACTTGTGTATAAGAGGGTTGCTCTGATCTACAAAGGATAGTGACCGCATCTAGGGACCACCTGAGAATACCGGGTCACAACTATATCAGGATTTCACAGAGGATCTACTTGACCAGTATTCAAGGGATTTCATTAAGAGTACGAAATCTTCAAGCAGCAGCCAAACCTGTGCGCATGTACATGTACATGTACAAGACCTTCCCTGATGATGGGTAGGAGGAAAAGAATCGGATGAAAGAATTGCTGGTATCTACTTCTGTTCGGAAATTAATGTTGTGTTTCAACCTGTACTTTTAAGGTAACATATTTCAGCTGGAGGCATACTTTATTAATAAAAGTAACAAACATGGAAGCATGACGCATAAGACAGAGTTCGGTAGCCCAGCTTGCTGAACTTTCTCTGCTTCGATGGTGCAATGTTTGACCACACGTTATCTTGAAGAAGGACTGTTCCCTTTCTACTCACCAATGAGGAGCGCATCCGTTGAAGTTCGTTTTGAGGTATCGACGTTGAAGTGAATTGAGTCCATTGGTTGGATGTAGTTATTAGCCGTAATCGTTTTAGCAAGATTCAGTGAGCTGTGGTGGATCACACCAGCTGTGTACCACCAAACGGCTAGCATGACCTCCTTTTAGAGAATTTCGGCTTTGATATTGCGCAGAGGCAACGTCGATGATACCTCAAAACGGCGTTTTTTTTATTGCCGTTCAATTCGTGCGGAATTCATTTATCGAACCCCTTCGACCTATCAGCTCTTTTAGATGATCCGAAACAGCTGAGATGCTTACATCGAGATCTTCCGCAAGTTCTCGAACAGTTGTGCTTGTATTCGCTTACACCAATGCCTTCAAGTCACCGTCGTCAATAGCAGAAAGACATCTGCGACCTTCCCAATATTCAATATTGAGTTGGCTATGACGAAATTTTTAAAGCAACATTGTACAGTGCATTTGTGAACACTTTCTAGCGCTCATACCTCGATAATACCTCGAGTCGTTTTGGCTACATTAAGTTCGAGTTCGAATTTTAAGAAAATTTGTCGAAATTTCTGTTTTGGCGCCTGGCATCTGGTAACGCTTGGAATGCCTAACTTCAATTTGAAGGGCGGACTTTGTATTAGACTTTAAATACACGGAGGGATGGAATAGTACAAGGTTCAAAAAAAGAAAATCAATTGTTGAAACATGTGCAAGGAAAATGAAATGACGAGTCTGAAATTAACATGCGAATAACCTAATAAATAACAAAAGTAAGAGATAAAGAGGAGTAAGAGTATAGGCAGAGAGCGACTAGTGACATGTTTGATGTGTTCAAAAGATTCTTTACGATAAATTTGTATGATGAATAATAGTTAATGGTTATTGAATTTTTGGAGATTATTAAGAGTAGAACATATGCAAATGACTCCACTACCTTATATTTTTCCAACAACTCCAATTAGACACAGCTTGAATATTTCAGTACCACAGTTGATGCCCTTAGTGCTGGAGCGATTTAATAAATGAGTTGTGTGCGCTCTTTTTCTCCTTCTTCAGGCCTAAATTAACATTTTTCGTATTCCTCATAAATTTGTGTGGTATTTTATAGCACTGCTATCCTGGATTATTTCTTGTATTTTTCTCCATTACTAAATTAAACCCTTATACTTCGTTTCATACATTCTTTCGGTGTCGCTTATCCCTTTCCTTTTTTTTTTAGTTTGTGGAAGCAGATGGGATCTGTTTTGAATTTTGTTAACGTGTGAATGTGTATTAACAAGCATAATGAGAACTTTTATGTATTTGAGTTGCCGTTTTTCATCGACGTGGGTGGAAGTTTCCAAAATAGACAGCGTAGATGGCGAGCATGGTGGATCTAATGCCAGTCTCTTAATTCAACATTTCGTATTCTACCAAGAACAGCTGAGCCTTCTTTTTGCTTTATCCATTAGCCTTTATGAGTGTTGTTGGCGCACTAGACCAAATAATCATTTCCAGTGACAATTTCATTCATCCAGTTATTTTTTTGCGTTAGATTTCAGTGGTTCCTAAATAGTGGCCCGACTTCGGTTTTCAGAGTTGGGAAGTTGGTAAGGAGTCCATGTAAAGTATATGCGTTCGGTATGGCTTCATCAATGTGGATGCATGTCTCGAGCGTGGGTCAATGGGCAATGTTTGAAGATAGTTTCGACATATTCGAAGCGATTAAACCATTTTCATCGAAACACCGTGGAATAATAGGCGAGGGTCCATATGTTTTATATCCGTGTTGTATCCATATGGACCATCGTCCTCATGAATAGAGCACAGATATTCTCCATGGCAACTTTCGTGTTGTGTTCGAGTTTCGTCGTTCGAATTCATAGCGGATAGTTGAGTGTACTTTTTGTTTTAAACCATGATCGTTTTCCTGAAACTTTAATGAAGCGGCTAGTATGAAGAGGAGCTTTTGCGATTGACAATTCAGCTAAGTCTCATTGTTGACATTTTGGCAAGCCGTTTCAAGGTCAAGCATGTGGTTGCTTAGATTTCTCGTGTTATAGAGTGTGAAGGCTGTGTATAGACAGATAAGATTCCACGACCATGGGTATAACACTGCAGTCGGAATATCAAACATGATTTGAATTTTTAGTCTTATTTTTTTTACCGCATTTTAGGGCAATATCAGTATGTTGTTTCGTATGTCACCTTCTTAGACTACAAGAGAAATCAGTTTAGAACATTTCGTGGGTTGTTATGATCGTTATGCATTAGCACGCAGTGATTTTAGTGCTGTTCGCATTGTTCAGAGAAGTAATTTGTTTATTTTGTCATTATTCCACTTAACGGCTACTTCTTCTTGGTGTTTATTGAAGGTATAATATTGAAGTAATAGAACAGAGTGTAAGCAGTGGGTGCAGGTTCCTTTCAATAGAGATGTGGTCGATGGTTCGATCTCGCTCATCAAGCTTATCCGGCCTTCCAATCCCTTGGAATCAACAAACTGGTACCAGGGTTCTTTGGGAGAGTAGCAGTACTGATATAATACATCTGTAGACTACTGAAAGTAATTTTGTGGACCAGATGTGCATTGAATCACCGTTAACGATGATTGTTTGAGTTTGAATGCGTGACGTATTCATGAAAGATTGTTTGACACAGAACGCTTCATCGTTTATTTTCTATAATGGTATCGGTCAACCAGGCGTAGTAGCACGTAAAAGTGAGTTCATCTACTTGATGATGAGGTGCTGTTGTCGTATTCCGCAGCAAACCAATTTTTTTCAGTTCAATCCAAATAGAAGCGGAGAGCTTCGAAGCCAATTTCATTTCCACTTGATCAAGTTTACATTTGATGTTGTGCAGCGTGCAGCGTTAAAAGAAAATTATTCCAAAGAAATACCCTCATAGCCTTCAGTGACTGTCGTCATTGAATTTCTCATTATTGAAATGACAAAGTCGAAAATGAAGGAAGTGAATTCATCAGACAACGTCAGCATTCTTTTGAAAAGATATTTAAGTCACAGTAGGACGAATTTGTCAATAGAATGCAAAAATACGATCAAATTTTACATCCGAGGACAGTTTTTCCTTAATTTTTGCATCGATTTTAGCGGTGATGCTTATTAAGTCTTGAGTGTTAGAATTCATCGTTTCTTCGTGGTTGCATGCGTTTTCTGTGTTTCTTTTTCCAAAGTCTGAGAGATAATTGAAAGTTCTTAAGGTGTTAGGTGTCTCTGTTTTCACTTTAGCCTGGGTTTTCTTTTATCTATTTCTATTTACGAACTAAACTGTTTTCATCAAATCATGTTTGCTCGATGGGAATATTATTCTACTACATGTACTTTGCTTTGTTGCTATACTTCACTATATGGTTGTTTTCTCCTCTGCTTTGTTCTGTTGCAACGAAGTGTGGGTGGTTTCGGCCTCTTAAATAAAAGCCATGCACAAGTTTATCTTCGATTGTTATTACTATTACTACTGCTATTATCCAATGTCTTCCTTCGCAAGTTTTTCACACCAGAACTGATTGTCAACACCAATGAACAACTTTAACAACGCTCTTTCTGAAGACAAATCAAAAGAAAGTAAGATGCAGTTGAAAAAAAAGCAGTAGAGAACAGTTGTGTGAACAGACACATATGCTATTACAATAAATGAAATATACGTTTTATCTTCTAATGACGTTCCCTCCTTCTCTCTTTCGTTCCTTATCACTCTACGTTTAGAACAGGGTTCTATTAAAGCTGGCTGCTTAGCGAAACCTGACTGCGTGAAAAAAACCGCAAGTTACATTTTGAGGTTTTCTTTATCTTACGATTCTTTATAGAACATATTCATGGTGGAGGGTTCAATTACTGTATAGAGACCTCACTCATCCCTTGAAATCAATAGTTATAGTCATTGAGAAGAAGAAAAACTGAATTAAACTAAGTTTTTCAGTGGTAGTGAATTGTGTTCGAGAGCTTCTCTCAGAATTTTTCTTGCGTTTTCTTGTTTTCTTTAGGTTTTTAACCTGCGTTTGGATATACATATATATATATATATATATATGTACATATAAGTATATAAATATACATATACATGTATATAAGTATATGTATATATATGTGCAATACACAATACGTATGACCATATATATATACACACAATTGCAATATGTATAGGGGTCTTTGACTAGACCCCCTGCCTTAGATAAGCAAGTGCTCTATTCTTTCAGGATCAAAAATTTGTACGTAGCTTGACTTGTAGAATAGCAGTACTGATTCGATTAATCAATAGGCTACCGAAAGTCATTATATAAGCTATGTGCATTCATTCACCTCTACGATTTTGAATGGAGTGGAATGCATGACACATTCGTTAAGAGATTGATTAGTGCCGTATGCTTTGCACTTTGTGGTTAAATCCATTCAACTTAATGATTTGTTAAGCAATCCAGTATCGCGATGTGTTTGTTGAATAATATAATCGACGGTGAACGCTACGATAAGGAAAAAGGATGATACCATTTTCACTTTTGGTTTTCTTCCCATTTGTATGAATTTATTGAAGGTTTTTTTCAAGAAATTTTTCTAGTGCAGGAAAACGGTTTACTCTGAATTAGTAATCGGTAAAAAAGAGTGATGGGAGCGTCATTATGTCAGGAACTTTCTGTCGTCCTGGAACGCACTTTTTAGATTTTCCACAACGCTTATGATTTACTCGTAAATTGTTCTATTGCTTTCCATGTCCTCCTTCTTCTGAAAGAGTGTGTTTCTGAAAGTCGTTGACCTACCTTTAAGTGTTCATAGTTGTTCGTCTTTTAGTCATTTAAGAGACTTTTAATGCTCTAGTGCGATAGCTGGCTATCCTAAGCGTATTTCTTTGATCGCTGCCTTCTCTTTGTTCTAAGGTTATGTTTAAAAACTTTCGGTTTTGTGACCAGGTGTACATTTCCGCAATGTATTTATCATATTTAAGTGATGTCTATCTTCTGTACAAAAAGTTACGAACTTACCGATGTAGTATCTTCTTTCAATAACTATTAAAAAGATTTATGCAAGCTTGTCGTCCTTTAACGCAAAGACAAAAAAATTGAAATCAGAAGTTGCCATCAGCTATCAGCTTTATTCGTTTCGAAATCCTATAGTTTTCTGCTTTTTCGAAGACGAATTCTTCGCGAGTTCTAGTTAGTCTAGTTATGCGTGTCCCTTTTCAAAATAGTGGATATTCTTTTGGAAATAAATGCAGCGTCGAAAATTAATAATTTTCAAAAAGGAAGAGGGAAATGAACCAGGGAATTATAGTAAAACGTGATAACAGCGATACTTTGGGCGGAAATTATTTGAGAATGAGTTCAGTAGAAATATGTTTTAAAATGAAAAAACTTTCCACGAAGCTTCAATTTCGTAATTGTAATTTCGTTTATGAATCTAACCTTACACGTTTTTTCCCTGTTTTTTAAAGCATATGACTGCTTACAATTTCAGGACGTCTCGTCTCTGTGAAGTACGTACGAGATCGCCGTTACGCTGAACGCTATCCTGAGACCGCCCATCTCTGACCCGCCCACCTCTGACCTGCCCTCCCACTGTCGGATCGAGGAGAATTCCTTTGCGTCTTCTGTTTTAGTTGCCCTTACCCACACCCTTCGTATCTGTTGGATCGACGTGTGCTTTTGTCACGCCTCGCTACTCAGCTTTCTCTAAACTATTCACAATTATTTATTGAGCGTGTACTATAGTGGAAAACATGACATCTTTATCATCATCATCCTTATCTTCATCATCATCATCATCTTCATCGTCATCATCATCATCATCATCGTCGTCGTCGTCATCGTCGTCGTCATCGTCATCGTCGTCGACATCTTCGCCGATATCGTCAGTGTTCAACAACGCCGTCGTAACCTCAGGCGAAAATCTGTTGTGTTTTGCAATGAACACATCATGTGCCTGTCATTCTGAATACCAATTTTATGATTTTGACGAACGTATGCTACTGGGTTTAGTGGCGTTACCAATCATTGTGTTTGGTTTATGTGCTAATTTGACCTCAGTTCGGATATTCACGCATCGTCTAATGTCATCATCTTCGATCAACTGGTATCTGGCTGTACTATCGGCTTCCGATACTCTGATTTTGATTTCGGCATTTTTTGTGCTGTCACTACCACGTCTTGGCGAATACCTCGCTTGGTGGCGTGCCAATTATATCAGGTTTGTTTTTAAATTTTTGTTATGCATTTTTTTGTAGAGTTCTTATTTTGAATAATACTGGAAGGTTCGCAACCCTCATCTCAATATTCTCAACTACTCTGCTCTTATTTATCCCATGCATTTTTTACGAGAAATAATCGTTCATGGCATCGTAATTAAGTCCTGCAGTAGAACTGTTAACGGTTATTGGGTAGTTCCATCGTTTGTCTCACCTAGGTTTTATTTCAAACACTTTAAAATTTGCCATAGTGGCGATGTCTTGGATGAAAATAGCTTTTTTGTTTTGTTTTTTAGGTGTTTTAGAATAGCAACACATTTTCTCATGTTCTTACCTCGATAACTTTTCACAATACTTCACAGCAATGCCTGGAATTCTTGTCTCCGTCTTAATTTCTTCCACTCTTGTATTTACCATAGTTTTTCTTTAAGTCATCCTGTAATCCTTTCATCCTGTTTTTTTTTGTTCTTTCTTGTATTTGTTGAATAAAATCCGTTCTTCGTTCGCAATATTCCATCATTAATGGGTAATTTGGTCTTTTTGTAGCCCTTGGGGCTTTTGTTTTTTTTTCCTTATTTTTTATATGGGATACGTTTGTGTATGTGCTGAAAATGATCAGAATAAATTCAACGTAACCGTGGAAATTCCACTTGGATTGGTAGGAAATATATTAAGCGCTCATAAGCCATTGACTGGCTCTCAATCTGTTAAATCACTGTATCTCTCCTAGTACAGTAATTTGACATATTCAAACAGTTCGCGTTGTTCCCATTTCAGTCGATAGTGGAAAGAGAGTTTGTGGAAAGTCGTCATTATAAGATGTTATTACGGTTTTTCTTTAGCAGAAAATAATTTTAGCGAATGGTTTTCATTAAACTACATGTGGTAGGTTTCTTTTTCATCCTCCTTGATTTACATTTTTCACGTGTCTTCTGTCCCTAGCTTGTTTCCTTCAATTTTTCTAATTTCTCAGCCTAAATTTATATACTCATCAATGTATTAGTGAAAAAATGAAGGTGGTTTCTTAAAATTGCCTGATTAAAGCTCTAGACTTTGACAAATGTTTAGTTGTCACGAGGCCTCGTTTGCCTCGTGCACTCTGAACGTTTTGCCCGTTAATAAGAGTCTGGGATTACGACAACAATGTCGAGGATTATGGCACTTTATGACACTTCATAGACATTGTTGGAGTAGTGGGATTATATGTTTGGAATGGACATTGCGCTAATCAGATTTGGTAATAGTTGTCTGCATCTAAACACTCGTGGATCCCATGAATACTCTAATAACGCATAATTCATTGCATGTATTTATATCAATGCATGCATTTTGTCTGTTATCGATCGTATCACTGCATTAGAATGTAATAGACAACCTGTTGACGTTACAGTAGTCTGTGGATCAGGAGAAAATTCGAAAGATGTCAGCTTGCTCTTGATTTTATTCCGAAACTCTGAAGTAGGTTTCACACAGGTATTTGCGGAATGGAGTTCATCGATGTCTGTTCGAGGTATACTAGGTGATTAAGGAAGGTATTTGAAATGTAAACCAATCCTCTATTTTTCCATGATTTCCTACTTTTGGGATTTAGAACTCCTGTTTTTTGTTAGTTGGACACAACGGCTTTCACTGAGTTGATGAATTTCCTGTTTTCTTCTTAGACCATGGTCCCCACTATTCATTTCAAAGTGCAGTTGGTAAATAATGTATACACCGTTTTGTTCAATGAATTTCTATTATATTCCCAATAACTGCATGATCCTTCATTCATAGATCAGAGCTGATCCAAATGTTTTCTGACGGTTTCCAAAAGAGTGATATTCAGTAGATTTAGCTAAACTGTTCTGCATATATCGGAGTAA
Source organism: Angiostrongylus costaricensis (assembly GCA_900624975.1). NCBI lineage: Eukaryota > Metazoa > Nematoda > Chromadorea > Rhabditida > Metastrongylidae > Angiostrongylus > Angiostrongylus costaricensis. The sequence goes on from UYYA01000310.1 coordinate 13,174, forward strand.
GTAGTAGTTAAAGTTTTTAGAACTTCATTAATATAGTAACTGTAGTCGAAATCCTTGCCACCTAGAAACGTGGGGCAAATCGCAGAAGATATGAATGATCTATCGTTTTGATTAACCGAAACCTCTCATCGACCCCACACACCGCCATTTGCTTTCTTGTTGTCGTAATGACTTCGAAACAGCTGACTGATTTTAGTATCTCGTCGAATCGTTCGTTGTTCTTAACACTAAATCAAAGCGAAGATTTCTGTGCTATCAGTCTTCGACGGCTGTCCAGAAGCGATGCGCATTGTTGGAAATCGAGGCTTTCCACGTAATCTACCACGTTGTCAATCGTGGTCTTTCCAAATTCCAAACAGTGAAAATCTGTCTGTTTTCGGTCTGGTTTCTTGCCTTTTCGCTTATCAGTAAAAGCGTGGTATTTGAAAACTTGTTTTCTTGAAAATTTGCCCATTGAAATAACAAATATCGCTTGGCGTTTAAACATTTTACGCATGAAGTCAGTAACAATTTCGAACGAATTTGTGACAAAGTGCTGTCAAGCGGTAAAAACAACTGGAACTTTATCACCTATCAAATATTGCTGGCATTTATTGGACAGATTGATACTTGTAAACTGCTGTATTAGGATACAGCAGTTTGCAGTTTTTCTATGCGAAGTACAACTTGTGCTGTCGGACGTATTTTCTTTTGTTCTCTCAACTTTCGCAATCCGTAGAATAGAAAAGGAAGGAAGCTCGTTTGAGTTTTACCATCTTAGATGCGATTAGATGATCCACTAGAGGGGCGATTTTGAAAGAAAAAGAAAATCGTCAGCTGAATTGAGGTTCTTTCCTTGTAAATTTCCGAACAAAAAGTGATGTCTATTATAGCACAGTTCGAATCTTGTAAGTTACGGAGCTTAAATTTTCCAGGTGCAGGTTGGCATGAATGACGCTGTTAACACAATGATTAGAGGTGTACTGTAATACACATATGGTTCTTGGTTCGATCTTGCGCTGTAGATTAGTCAAGGTCCCAGTCGCTAGTTCGAGCCAGAGTTTACTGGGGTAAAAACACTGACTTAGAGCATCGATATGGGCCGACAAGTCAATGTTTAGGCCATATATGCATCCAATCATCTTTACGATGCTACGAATGGTGTCGAATGCATGGCGTCTCTCTAGAGTATTCACAGAAGATGAACGCTATGCAGCTTAACTTTTGTACTTCACCTGAAACAATTGTTGCTTTTTCACTTTTTTAAAATCAGGGTCGATAAAGTTAAGCTTGTCGAATTTAATGCGCTTGAGCAGTCCAATTGACTTTTTTTTCTTTGAAAGAATTTTCCTTTAGGTATAAATGCACTTTTCCAATTGGACTAAATGACACACATGTTTAGTTAGGCTACCATATTTGTTTGAGTGAAATTCAATTGCTCGATTTCATTCTCATTTGGATTGATTGCTGCACCATCCCACATCAAAAATCAGTTCCGAGATACGGGGCTCGATCACGCGTTATCTCAGGGCATTCTTTCCTGCTATTCATTCTCAGATTTTTGAAACTTATCCAAAAAGTCTCCAAAATTTTGCGCATTGGTGTTTTAGTCTCCCGTGCGATGATAGCGACTTTTACATCGAAATCTTCTCCGCTATGTTTTTGTATCGTATGCGTGCCTAGTGGCGTGCCTTGTTTTGATTTTCGTTCGCCATCTAGGTGTTCTTTTATGCGGATACATAAAAGTCTGCCCATTTCGCCGATATATTCGCCTCCGCAAGTACTACAAAAAATCAGGTATATCGTACCTGAACCCATGCAGTAACCGTCTCAGCAGTAGGGGCAAGTTACGCAATTTGGTGTTTCACATAGACGATCATACAGGCGGTTACGAACTAAATGACGACGTAGAGTATACAGTGGTATTTCAGCTATCGTTAATGATTCCTCTAGATCTACTCTTCTTAAGCATCGCTTTATCGCTACACTTATTTCATCGCTAATGAAGGGCAAGATAAACGGGATTTTGTTTCGGTCAAACCCTTCGTTTTGGGGCGTCGCTCTCCTTCTAAGCTTATCTCGTCGAGTTACTATTTCGTAACCATTGGAGATGGCTATTTGCCGAGCCAATTCGCGTGGTTCTCCCTTTAGTTCCCCACTTTTGCACGCAGAGGTGGCTGTTGAAAACATGTTTCTCACAAGCGCCCTCTTTGTGTGTGAAGGGTGGGAAGAAAGGAAATGAACGAGGATTTTCTTGTTACTTGGCTTTCGGTACCGCTTTGTCATGTAACCGCTACTTGATAGGTTCACGTGGACGTTAAAAAATGGAAGCGAGTTCTCGTTCGGTTTCTTCCGAGTGAACTTGATGTACTCAGACCGCTCCTTCAACAACTCAAAGCATTTGTCCATCTCCTCCTGCGTAGGGAAGATGACAAAACAATCATCTATGTGTCTGCAGTAGAATAGTGGCCGGAGACAGAGAACGGAGGCTTCTACTTTAGACATAAAGTCAATGGTAAGGTGCTGTTGGTCTCCACGTGACATAATTAGTGGAGGACTCGTAGAAAGCGATGAGTGTGCAAAGACTCTGTGTTCAACGTGATTGAAATTTTGGTTCGGCATTTTCTCTGTTTGGTTTTGGAGGTGTTTGGCTGTGTAGATTGAAGTCACCTTGACCTTTCCAGGCTCTGAGGGAGGCGAAATCCGCCGAAACGTTAACTTGTGCGTAAATAAAAAAATAGAATATCTCGTGTTTGCTAAACAGAAGTAGAAAGAATTATTCAATCAATGCCGAGGTTAATAGAAAGTCGGACTTGGGATTTTCTACAAGATGTACCAGGAAGATATTTCCAACTTGCAAAAGAAGCACTGTCAGTAAGGCAGAAGATCGTCTTAGCTCGACAGACGATACATTTTCTCCGCCGCTGCATAAAACACCAAGTCGTTCCGAAATTCATGAAAAGAAAACGACTACACGAAGTGTGCGGACTGCCAGAGGATAACCACCGAGTACTGGACATCGAATTGCAAGTACTGCGCACCTGTCTACGAAGCAAACAAAACCAGATGTTCGCTAAGTGGAAGAAGTGCGAGAAGAAGGAAAACTATTGTGCTCAGTATTTGGACGACCGTCTCTGGATGAGAATAGTGGGTGGGTCAGTGTTGATTTGCAATTCCATTAGGTCTAATGCTAAAGCAATTTTGCGGAGAAAATTCGAAGACCTTTTGAGTAAATCGCATAACACGGCTCCAAGAGCATACAGAAACAGCGCCAACGAAGATCAAGCGAGTCGCAGTAGGATAAATAATGTGCAAAGAAATTCAAGGCTAAGCATGCTAGGAGGCACGACTCTCCCTGATGGTGCGTCCTCGTTATTAAAATTGGGATCGAGTTTCTCACCATCTGAACCCATTTCTAAGGTAACCTTGCGTAGGGTCGCATGTAGTTTACATGAACTTCAAGATAAACTCCGCAAAAAAGCTAGAGATGAGGCGCTAAATAGGCGCGAACAACAAAAAGGAGGGGCGATACCAGTACCACCATTTCCTCAACCGTTCTTTAGACAACAAGAGCCCATTAATGAAGTTGATGTTAAATTTCGGATGTTTACGAATGAAACTTTCAAAGCTCTTAATCACTATAGCGCTAAGAGATACTGCTCCAACCTTACTGAAATACGAAAACGTGGTATGCGGGAGGTACGAGAACTGAGAAGATCGAAAAACATAAGTCTATCGGTTAGTGATAAAGGTGGAGAGTTCGTTGTAATTTCCCATCAGTTAGATGTTGAGATAACGGAAAAGCACCTTGAAGATGATTCCCTTTATCGTCCATCGTCTGAGAAGGAATTTAAAAGTCAATACCGAAAGTTAAACAACGAATGGGTTAAAGTGGAAAGAGCGGCTGGGTTAAAACCATCAGTTATCTCTCATCTCAAAATTGACTTGCCAACATGTCCCGTCTTGTACTTACTTATCAAAACCTATAAGTTAGCATCCAGGAATGAACTCGTGTCTACCGATTCATCGTTATTTAAGGTTAGACCTATCATTAACTGCGTGGACGGGCCAACAGATAGAATAACGTGGTTAATAACCATAATACTTACCCAGTTGTTGACGTACATTGCAGCCCATCTAACGAGCACCCAATTGTTCCTAGATCGTCTGCGTAACGCGTATACGTGATGGAGTCCTCCGACATCAATGCCCTATATACAAACGTGTCGAATGACTCCGCAATGCAAGCCATCCACGAGCTCCTCATACAACGCGAAGGAGCAATAAACATGTATGGCTTCTCGATTCAGCAGTTGATGACACTCTTAAAGGAGTGCCTAAACTGCTCAATCTTCAAATGGTTCGGGAGTTATTACGCACAAAGGAGAGGGCTGGCAATGGGACAACGACTGGCACCAAGCCTTGCCATTGCATTCATGTCTAAGCCGGAAGCACCAGTGTGCGATCACGGGCCGTTATTCTACTGCAGATATATAGATGACTGTTTCGTCCTTTACTCAACACAAAAGGAATGGACAAATGTTTCGAATAGTTGTACAAACAGTCAGAGTATATTAAATTCACCCGAGAGAAACTAAAAAAAAACTGGCTTTCATTTCTGAACGTGCAAATTAGCCTATCAGAAAACGGCTACATTACGAAGCGGTATCGAAAGCTAAGTAGTAAAAACATCCTGGTTCATTACCTCTCTTCTCACCCCTCTCACACGAAAAGGGCGCTTGTGAGAAACATGTATCGAACAGCTACCAGTGTGTGCAGAGGAAGACAGCTGAGAGAGGAGTCCCTGAACTTGGCGCGACAAATAGCCATTTTTAACGGCTACGAAACTGTAGCTCGAGATAGGTGTAGAGAAAACCACAGGTACCCTAACGATAATTCTAGCGACAACAAGGTCTCGTTTATACTGCCCTTCATTTCAAATGAGGTAAGTGCAGCAATTAAACGCTGTTTAAGAAGGGCCAGTCTAGAGAATTCGGTAACGATAATCGAAACACCACCGAGTAATCTAAGACGCCAGCTAGTTCGTAACTGCCTATACGACTGTCTATGTTCAACACAAATTTGCATAATTTGTCCTAATGGTAGAGACGCTGACTTCATGAGTTGGGGCACAGTATATCCGATCTCTTGCAAAGCGTGCTGGGACGAATACGTTGGCGAAATGGGTAGACCACTCGGCGTACGTATTAAAGAAAACCTACTCGGCAAGCGTAAACCAAATACTTCACTAGGCACGCTTAGGACGCAGAGACATAACGGAGAAGATTTTGAAGTAGGAGTTACGATCCTCGCGCGAGAATCGAGAACACAAGCGCGCAAAACCCTAGAGGCATTCTGGATTAATTCCAGGAATCCGAAAATAAAGCGCAGGGAGGAATGCTTCATTATCACGCTTGATATTGGGCAGTATATAAGCCTGTTATTTTGATGAGATGGGCACAGTACGACTCCGTGTGAACTCAGTGCGGTTGGTCTCCACGTGACATAGTTAGACTCATAGAAAGCGATGAGTTTGCAAAGATTCTGTGTTCAATGTGACTGAAATTTTGGTTCAGCATTTTCTCTCTTTGGTTATGGAGGTGTTTGGCCGTGTAGATTGCAGTCAACTTGACCTTTCCAGGCTTTGAGGAAGGCGAAATCCGCCGAAACGTTAACTTGTACGTAAATAAAGAAATAAAATAACATCTCGTGTTCTCTAAACAGAAGTAGAAAGAATTATGCCACGGCAAGGCTTGGTGCCAATCGCTGTCTCATTGCCAGCCCCCTTATTTGGGCGAAATATCTCCCAGACCATCTGAAAATCGAGCAGTTTAGGCACTCGTTTAAGAGAGCCATTAACTTCTGGATGGACAGGCCATACATATTTATTCTTCCTTCATGTTCAACAAGAAGTTCGAAGATGGCTTGCATTGCGGAGTCATTCGATACGTTGGTGTACAACGCTGTAACGTCGAAAGACTCCATCACTTATTATTAGGAGACGCTTTACATAGACGCTCTAGGAGCACTTGGGTGTTCGTGAGGTGAACTGGAATGTTTTTAAGCAACTGGTTTAGTATTAGGCTTAGAAAGCAAGTTATCCGATCCGTTGGCCCGTCTACGCAGCTGATGATTGGTTTACCCTTAAATGATAATGGATTATTTGACGCAAGACCATCAGGTGATATCAACTTATGTGTTTTAATAAGTAGGTATAAGATTGGGCATGTTGATCTAATGACTTCAAAGTGCAAAATAACCGACGATTTTAAGCCTTTGGCACTTTGACTCACTGGTGGTTTAGTTTTCGATGTTGATTTCTGTATTCCATTTCAGATGATGGACGGTAAAGGGTAACATCACGGAGATGTTCCTCAGTTATCTTAACATTTAGCTGGTGGGAAATAACTACGAACTCTCTCACCTTGTCACTATCTGATAGCGTGATGGTCCTTGAATTTATTAATTCTCTAATTCTCGCATGCCATATTTTTGTGCGGCTATAAGGTTAGAGATAAATCTTCTGTAGCGATAGTGATTAAGAGTGTTGAAAACGCCGTCCGAAAACATGCGGAATTTTATATCAACTCCATCGTTAGGGTCTTGCTGTCTGAAGAACGTTTAGGGAAAGGAAATGGTGGTAGTGTCGCCGCCTCTTGATTTTTATCTCTATTTGATGTTTCTTGTTTGGTCTCATAGCGAAGTCGGTCTTGAAGCTCATAAAGGTTGCATGCTATTCTACGGAGGGTCGTTTTAGAAATGGGTTGTGACGGTGCAAAACTTGGGCCCAATTCTGTTAGCGAACGCGCACTCTCAGGTATTGTTATGCCCCAATCACGGTGACCCTTGATTTTCTCGGTGCATTATCAACAGTACTTTGTCTCCTAGTAAAGTTCGTTTGTCTGTGATTTCTTGAAACCGAGCCACGCGAATTAGTTAACAGATTTTCAAACTTTCGCTGTAAGGCCATTTTAGCATTGGACCTAATAGAATTGCATATCAGTACTATTATCAGTGTTATTATTGTATCGATATTTTTAGAAATGCATAAATATAGAGGCCTTTTTATGGCATAAATTCTTGATCAATATGTATAAGTAGAAACAGTTTTGTTAAATTAGGTTAGCAAAAGAGTTTATCACCGTTACTCGAGTTATTATCATCTCCATAATAATCTTTTCTTTACTATGTCGCCATTCTTCTAGCGTTCTTCTAGGAGTAATAGGCATGTAAGAGATTTTTCTTAATGGGCTTCAAAATTTTCTCTTAATGACATATTTCTGTTCCTGTTTTTCTATTGCACCATTGTTAAGTTAGAAGTCATTTTTGTTTTACACGAAGGGGCACTAAAATGGCATATAGGAACTCTGTGTTCATTAGAATTTGAAGGACAAGAGTGCCAGAATTGGTAGAAGCCACAAAACTTCAATATAGCTTTCGCCTATTTCCCTGTCTCATAACCATCACGCACGTAGAAATTTTTTGTAGAATCCTCCAAATGAAAATAGAAGCCTATTACTTTTAGAAACAAGAAAAAAGAGGTTGGTGTTAGTAGCGACGTGGGCGTATTGCATGTAATTGTTGAAAGCATGTGGTATATAAATTAGATTAGTATGGCTTCTTGGTGTAGATTTTATTTTGTTATACGATGCCTTTATCTGCACTCAAGCATGCGTGCATAGCTTCCCTTATTGAGTCGCCCTAGTATCTGAGAATAGGGGTTTTTTTTAAACGAAACTTTCCTTCAACGACTAACACTTTGCTAAGGAGTCGATTCGATTCCAGACCGCAGGAAAATCATTCTCTCTATCCCTCCAAGATCGGTAGAGGACTTGTCTAGGAAAAAAACGCTGACCGGATAGATAGGCAGGATCCAAAAAGTCTTTATGTACGCTAAATACGTACCTAATCACCTCTACGATGTTTAATGGGCTCGAATGCATCCCATATCCTATGAGAATTGTACCATCCACAAATGATTGATGTTCTTTCTTTTTTAATATTACCATAAGTGGTGGGGTTTTCGTTATACTGCTTCTGTTATGATATTATTCACTTGGTCATTGATGGAGTAAAAGTTATCAAATTGTGACATGTGTGATGTGACACTAGCAGAACTTCCCAATGTTATGGATAAGTCGCGAAACAGAGTGGGAAGACTTTGAGACTTTGAGAGAAGGAAGACACTAATTTCATGATGAAAAAAGCACCTGTATTTAGTCGTATAGAGCCCCCATTCATCTCAATGTTAGAGATTCTAGTGATATCTGAACGACCTAAGAGTATGGACAGAGTCACATCTTTCCTCAGGGTTCTTCATCTGAGGTGACTAGTTGGTAGATGACTTGTTGGGTCCTTGCTGTCTATTTCTGTATTGTTAAACCCTGTCGCTAATGGCTTATATTCAGCCATTATCGTGAAAAATTATCACAGTTAGCTCCATCTGATATATTAGACATCATAACGTCTGTACTCTGTTGCCTTCGAAAGGAGTCGAATCTGCGGACTCCCATTCCAATTATTTGTACACTATTTGCTATTTGTAGGTACACTCCCGCCTGGATAAAAACTAAAAATAGAAGGCGTCGTGTGAAAAGTGTAATACGCTTCGTGTTCATCGTCTGAGGAAACTTATTAGACACTTTAAGCGCATGACTGGCGAATGTCTACTTCATTTCATTCGAATCACTTGATAGATAAATGAGCCTGCGGTCGACATAGATGCTTCTATGTCCAACATTGATAGGAAAGCACTCGGAATCAGGAGGCAGTATGTAGATGTTGACTGTAGCTATGGAGTTAGGCAGTCTACTTATTGTGCTGTAGCTTCCGTTCCAAATAGTAGATCTCGGTACAGCGCTATTTATTCAGTTTTTAGAGACCAACCGTAACGTTTATGTGACCAATGTTGACTTTTTAGAAGGTATGAGTTCTTTGAAGAACTATTCCAGATCTGTACAAAGTTCGCGATGTCTTTGTAGTAGTTTTTACGCTGGTTCGTAGGTGACAAGGTCAGTGAAATCCCTCATTGGACCACGTGATTTGAGCCGCAGATTTCCGTCTTAGGACCTCGTTCTTGGAAGAAATTGATTTTCATGGCTATGGTCATATCATAGAGTCTCACCCCTCTGCTATATTTTCTAAAGGACAGTCCTTTTTCATTGTTACAAACGGTTTCTAGTTTGCTGAATGGGGAACATATCGTCCATATGTCGTGGAATTGAGTTTTCTCAGATGATATTACCGAGTCGTTATTGAAGTTCCCAAAGCCAGCTTGCATGTACTTTAAGTGCAAATAGCAGCCTTACAATAATTAGATATCCAACGATAGCTCTTAAAGTTCAAGAACCCCTTTCCACTTATTCTACTCCAAGGTGCTGTATCGAAGAGTTCGTGCGTAATGATAATGTGGTTCAGTCCATTATCTGTTTTTGAGATATACCTCACAGGTGGCTACCAAACTCTCACGCTGGAACGTATTTCTAATTTGTCGTCATACTTTAGAGTAGACATAGAACCGTTGTTGTTATTATGATTAGAAAGTCGTTTCCCACATACGTGAAAATCACTTAATTGGATTTCTCTAACCGAACCGAAATGTGGAACGCACGCACACCCAAACAGACGTACCCACGAAACCACAACCACTGAAATATGCATGGGTATAGCTGCGGACGCAGAAGACATGTAACGTAGTGGTTAGAAGTGTCCTGAAATAGTTCTTCGCTCGGCCTTGCGCTATATGCAAGCTAAACAATCCATTTTTTCAGTGTCCCTAATTTGGTTTCAGGTTTATCTAGGAAGATGTTGACATGAACGTGATTTGAACTTTCGAAAGGACTGAGCATTGCCGAACTTTCACCCCGTACGAATCACAAATATACGGTTCCATTCGATTCAAATTCATTCGTCTATCTACCACCTACGATGAACCAGATAGCATTGCGACTAATGGGCTGCACACCTGTCATACAACAGAGATCTATAACTGAAAACAGTTCATGATTTAGTGAATAATGTCAGTTCGACATTATTTTGTACACTTACCGTAGTGCTTTTCATACATATACACTTTTCCCTATCGATTTGTAATTGTATGCATAAGGCAGGACACAGCAAAATGGAACAGAGGCAAAAAACACGAAACTCTCTTCAGGTATCTAAAAGAAACTAGAATCTTATCTGATAAAAACTTCAGGATTCGTCAACCGTATAGAAATTGCGCTTTATGTCTAGTTCAGTCTTCTTGTTAATGGCACTAGTCCTACTGTGGATAGCTTTTATTGAAGAAGAACTCTCTCCCCTCCTTTTTGTTTTTCTTTCTATGTTCGACTCGTCTTATTGTACCTGGAATATCTAAAGAAACCATTTTCTGTTTTAATTATGAGGTTAAGAAACCGACAAAATGTGCCGGTTTGGGGTTGCGAACTAATGCAATGACGTTATAACGGAAATTGGTACACGCCAATTCTAGACTGCTTTACAAAACGTTTTCTTTTGTATTTTTAGACGTCAGAAATTGAAAAAAGATGTGGATCCAAGGTGATAGGTATAGAAATGTTTCGTGGTTTTTATAATTCCGCTGGTTGTTGTCATCTGTTCCAGTCATGAACATACATTTCGAGTGCGTTGCAGTCTGAAAAATACGCCGCGCCAAGGTCTAACTATTCATGATTTCACAGTGAACGGAGGACGATCATAAGTGTTTGAGTGCTAAAATCCTTAGCAACGAATATTACTTTACTTTATACTTTTAATATTACTTTACTTTACACGTGATTTCTGTGCGGTTGGTCTCTACGTGACATACTTAGTGGAGACCTCATAGAAAGCGGCTCTGAAGAAGGCGAAATTCGCCGAAACGTCAACTTAATCGTGAACAAAGAATAACAACACCTCGCGTTTGCTCAGCAAAAGTGCGAACAAAATCACTTTACTTTATGTCAGGAAGGTGGTTTCTTAACGATCCTTTTCGGTATGCGTCTCACTTCATATTAGCTTCTTCTAAAACTTATATTCTTGAAAAAAGTGAAAAACTGCCACTTAAGTAACATTTTGTTGAATTCGATTTTTTAATCAGTGTTGTTCTTCTATAGGCTTTCCTACTCAGTAATTGACGTGAAATCGTCAATCTCACGAGCCAAATACAGTACGAGAGAGGAGAAAAAGCAAAATTGCAGGAGGGAAATGAATAGAAAGAATACGAAAAAAGTGGGTGAAAGGGCTTAGAAAATTTTACATTCTCCCATAATTCTTTCAGTTACTCCATGGCGCCTTATATGTATGGGCTTATGATGATGGCACAAACATTAAGGTAAGCGTTGCTGTTCTCATTATTTTTTTCATTTTTTTTCAATCGAGGGAAGTTGCTAGAATAATCTCTTTGGGCACACCAGAAATCGATTATCGACTGACTGTATGGTTTTCAGTGTGTTCATGACCGTAGGTGTATCCGTTCATCGTTATATTGGTGTGTGTCATCCATATAAATCGGTGGAATGGCTTCCGAAGAAACGTGTCACCACACTCATCATCTGCCTTGTTGTATTCAGCATACTCTTCAATACGACGCGATTTTTTGAGGTTTTCCAGAGCTCTAATTATTTGTATATAATGGAAATAAGTGTATGAAGTGCATACAGTGTTGTAAGTATGGTAACTGATTTTTTCAAGTGCGAAAGGGTAAATAAAATGATATTTATTTGAATGGATTTATTCAGACTCTCAGACAAAAGAGAAGAGTCGGTCCCGAAAAATCCAGACATCATTAAAAGTCGGCAATAAATGCTTTCTAAATGAAGACATGGAGGATAAGCCGAGCGGGTTTATATCTTCGTAAAGCAAGAGCGTACCTGGCTTTACTAATTATTCTGAAGTTCACATAGATGAATTTCTATCCCAGATTACTGTATCTGATATATATATATAGCACGAGATCATTTGCAAATAACAATAAATTCTCTATTAATTAGGCTTGGAATTAAGGTAAGGCTTTTGGATAAGAATAAGACCTAATTCGAATCAATTCTTTTTGCCCTTATTATTTTGATATGTGTCAGTGATCGTTTACAGGGGATGCAGTGCTGCCGTTGCTAATCTTAGACAGTAAATGGTTAGACCTCAGTTCTTCCAAGCAGGCAGAACTGTTTAGTGAACCGAAAATAGTTTACTTTGCTAGAATTGTTTGAAGAAAGTCTAACAGCGAGTCATTTCTTATCATGGGGAACGACACTGACTATAAAATGTTTTACAATTAGTAGCGTTGATAAAAGGTAGTAATCTAACACCTTCCAAAAGTATTTTTCTGCATTGCTTTTGTAAATCATCACTCAGTTGGTACACACACCACTATCATCAGGCATTTTCTGGATGATTTTCTATCCACAGTTTTCAATTTAATCAGTTAATTTCGTTTCTTTGTCGTTTGTGCTAAATATCCGAAATCATTTACTTTCAAGAGTTGCTATAAGTACACCTAAATTTTTTGTTATTTGATTTATTTTTAGGTCCATGTCTCAAATGTTTGCTATCGTCTCAATATCAACTACTACATTCCGTTGCTACAACCGACTGCCTTAAGGCTGTCTGATTTGTATAGGTAATCTATATGATAGTGATGCTGACATACGAGCAGAATTGAGAACCTTAGATGAGCTTCAGAGCCACGATTACCCTTACCCAAGGCTCACGTGTTATCGCCATATCAACCGAGGCTCTTACTTTTTTTGGATTTCTCTCAGCTAATTTTTTACTCTAACGGTGCTATTAGGTACATGCTGTCAATGAGAATGATCTGGGGAACAAAAATCTCCATTGAATCCAGTTAAGCTGAAGCTGCAGTCGAAATCACAATGTCTTAACTTTTACCGCCTATTCTCTTTTTCGTTCATTCTTGTTCTCCAGATCATTTGCATTGGCGGGTGATAGCACCGTTAGAGTAAGAATACCGCTGCTAGAAAAGGAAAACACGGTTTTCGGTTGGTGCGGTAAATAGCAAGTTCCTCGTAAGGTTAGTCGCACGTTCGAAGCCCAACTGAGATTCTGAATTCTGCTCATTTCGCAGTGTTCCGGTCGTTGTATTTCACATCGTATCCTGCCATTATAAAAAAGTAGATAGCATGTTACTTCTGTCACTGTTTCTATTTTCCTATTCTGGAATGACTCGAGACAATGCAATTACAGTCTACAGTTGTTCCTAGAGCACATATCTGTGCAATGGAATCTGCTGTGATGGAAGAATGTGAATAGCATTCATCACAATTGTCGTTTGAATTCTCTGTTTTTCGTATGAAATGCTGAGATATTTGCAAAACTCGGACCACAGGTGTATGCAGTGGAGAACGAACACGCGCTGTTGTCCTTACCGGGGAGCAGCGCACTTCACCACTACACCATTCGGGTCTCTGTTTTTATTCTTATTTTTAGCGATTAAGTAGCTGTCAGTAGCTCTCTAGGCTCAACTGTAACAAGGATTTACTTTTTGACGGGCCTCCGGTTGGAAATTTCAAAGTCCTTATTTAAAACGTCCTACGAAAGCAAGGGTAATCCTATCATACGAATAAACATTATTCCTGTGCCGCTACATTGCAAGTTGAGAAGAAGGAATCCGTGGAGCTACAATAAGGCAGTACCTTTTTAGGGTTTTATGAATAGTGCTCCTGAAAAGAAGTCGAGCACTTCGCACCATTAGTATTTTTAAGACAATTTTTGGGAAGTAATTTTCTTGAGTTTTCATTTGTGTGCATATTTTTTAAGGGTTTAAGTATTTACTGATAATCAGCATCGTTGAAGATACAAGATGGGAGCGGTAAATCCTGTTGTTTATCAGTAATCGGGCAGATAGTAGTCATAAGAGCTTTGATCCATAGTCGGCTAGAAAGCCACAGTTTTTATGGATATCACGTATCTATTACTGATTGCCTAAGCCTGTTGTAAAATCTAAGGTACATATATCTATTACTCATCCGATCAAACCACTCTCACGGAATCTCTAATTTCAACAATAATTCTTTTAAAGAAAAGTTTCAATATTCACTACTTGCCTTGTTAGTTTTCTGAATAATCGCTTGGAATGATCAATCGATAATCCGTCTTTTTCAGGAATATCTTCTTTGGATGGGCATACACTATAGTAATGTATGTGGTACCGTTCAGTTTGCTGATAATTCTCAATTCACTCGTTCTTTCGGCTGTAAGACGTAGTCGTCGAATGCATATGGTTAGTCAGGTGGGAACGAAGCGACCCAGTAAATTCACTGTGAACTCTATTTTTAAGGAGTTTGGTATTAGAATATATTAGTACTTTGGAATGATTACTTCTATTAGTCTCTATGTATCAGAATTCCTTATTTGTAGGAAGTATAGGTTTAAAATATTCAGAGGAAATTAATGTAAAAGAGTAAATCTAATGAAATAGTTAATGTGTAATTTTTCTTTCCGATAAAAACAATGAAAGGTTCAGTGCAGCACCCACATTTAAGAATTAACCATGCATTCATCTCCATTCGTAGAATTTATTAAGTAGATGTTTGGGCAGTACAATGACTTTCATCGACCTATCGATCTACGAAATTAGTCTTCTTGGCCTCCCAGATAAATCCGCTGCCAATTTGCCTACCCTACGAATGACAGAGAGATTGGTTTATTCGGGTGCGCGGGATTGACCCAACTACCGTAGATGTATTGTGACGGAAACGGGGTCATATATGACATGTGAGTCAATTCGAAAGTTTTGCAAGAGGAGCGGGAATATTTTTTCCACTTTCTATTTCACCTTTGAGTGAGCTGTTACCACATGATGAGCGGATCCCAACAATTTTTTCATTGTACTCGTTCTCTTGCACTTATCATCTGCTAAAGTGTCCGAACTTTTTGCGAGTTGTTTTGGCTTCTGCTTGGAGATTTCGCCTTTTTAATGATTATAATATAGCAGTAGCTTACGTCTCGGCAGTATCACCTTCTTTAGAGCCTGGAAGGGTATATCGATATGCAATCTGCTAGGCCGAACGCTTCAATAACACGTACAAAAAGACGAAATACTCTATGGCAATTAAATGATCAACAGCTTCTCGAAACACTCACCGCTTTTTACGTGACTTCCAATGAGGAAGTTTAGAACAGCTGATTATAGTCGCACATGGTTGATGACTGCACCATCCCATATCACAAATTGATGCCAAGATACGGGGCGAGGTCGCGTGTGACCTCTGGTCATTCCTCCCTACTATTCATTGTGGGGTTTTTGGCATTTATCGAAAAAGTCTGAAGAAGTTTCGCGTTGGTGTCTTAGTTTCCTGTGCGAGGATATTGACTTTAACTTAAAAATGGTCTCCGTTATGCTTTTGTATCCTATGCGTGCCTAGGACAACCTTGCTGGAGCATTCCCAGATTATCATTAGAAATAATTGAATAAGAAAATCTGTGTTTTCAGGAAAGGTGTTTAAGAAAAAGTTGACATATACATCAAACTCTTGTATTTTGTTTTTTCACTATTTCACCATTGTTATCGTTACAACGCGAAAAAAATCAAGCTTGCTGATGTCCTTCACGGTCATTTGTGGTCGTCGCTCCTTAACAGATTTCTTTGGTTCTTCTTTGAATGAAATTCGTGTGATGGGGAATGTTGTTACCTTGTCGTCAGGTGTCATGAATTCTTCTATTTGTCCTAGGGAACTCGACAGATGTTGTGTATCCATCACAATCGAGTCATTCTAAAACATCACGCGTTACAATGCGACCACAACAACGAGGGATCTAATTGGATTCAATGTATTAAATTCACTAACACTTTTAAAACTTATCCTGATTTTTTTCCTTGATGGTCCAACATGAATTTCCTGCTTTATTATGACCACACAAAACTAAGAATTTTGACATAATCTACTATAGAATTACTTACTTACTTGGATACTTGGACGGTCCGTCTTCACTAGCTGCGCGGACCCCAGCACATATGCCATTCATTCCTTAAACTTAACTGGGTTCTATGCTGATTTGGGCGCCCCAGATCAATCCCGCTGACGGGTGATTGTTGTGGCAAAGATCGATAGAAATAGCTGAGAGACAGGCGAAAACGAAGGACCGCATGGTGTGGTGGTGAAACGCGTTACTCCCCGGAAAGGACAATAGCGCGTTCGTTCCCCGCCATAGACGCCTGCGGTCCAGAGTTTTGCAAATATCTCAGCAACGTTGTGGTTGTATTTCGCTTAGTACCCTGCCGCGAAATTATAGTAGGCAGAAAATAAAAAGGTATAATATTCTTGACGTAGTTGAAGTATCAACCTACGTCTCTGCAGCATAAAAGAGCGCTGGGAGGAGTACAGAATCAAAGAGGTGAGCGCGGATTTTCGGGTCCTTCAGTTGGCTTCCTTGAGAGGCCCGAATTCGGCCTAAACTGCTCTCCTTTTTCTATCTAGTTCATGTTGTTTTCCATGTTCATTGATCGCCCAAGGTAAACGTACGAGGTGGTCTCTGCAATGAGAGTGCCATCCAATTCAATTTTTTGCCTTCGCACCATGTTTTTTTCATGAACTGGGTCTTCTTTCGATTTATGCGTAGTCCGATCATTCTTCCTCGCTTCGTTGAGCTCATTGATCATCGTCTCTACTTTGCTGGCATATCTTGAGAAGATGACATTGTCGTCGGCAAAACGAAGGTTTGATAGGAATTTTCCATAACTGCGTATGCCTTTCTCGTCCCAATCGAGTGCCCATTATCCACTGCAGTGCAGCACTGATGGGCTTTGGCGATATTGTGTCACCCTGTCGAAGCCTTCTTCCTATAGGTATTGTAAAAGATCGATGGAAAAGCTGTATTTTCGTAGTGCAGTTGCGATAATAGTCGGACAGAGTTCTTATGTAGTACGGGTCCACTCCTTGGTCGACGTGCACTGATAGGATTGCATTCGTTTTGGTACTGTCAAACGCTTTCTCATAGTCGACAAAGGTTACGACTAGAGGCAAGTGGTATTTCCGACAAATTTCGATGACCCCGAGCAAGGCTTGGATGTGGTCCATGCAGCAAAATCCTTTTCGAAGTCCTGCTTGCTCGACTGGTTGCGCCTCATCCAATGTCCTTGACATGCGCGAGAGGGTAATCTTCGTGAAGAGCTTGTAGAGTACACTTAACAGGCATATGGGACGATTTATTTATTTATGTGGTCTTATAAACTGATCTTCTTAAGCTGACGCGAGGTTGGTACAGCTCTACGTTGTCGTTGTCGTTGTTTTTGGTGTTATTGATCGATGGCTGACGTTTCGGCGACTTCGCCTTCCTCAGAGCCGTGACGTTACGTGTGGGACAATAACGACAACGGCAACGAAGACCTATACCAACCTCGCGTCAGCTTAAGATCAGTTTATAAGATCACATAAGTAAATATATCAACTATATATGCCGAGGTTTATAGAAATTCGGTCTTTCGAGTTATGTGGGACGATAGTTACGAAGATCCCTTCGGTTTCCTTTCTTGGGCAGGATTACCGTGCGCAACCTCCTCTACTTGTCTGGGATTTTTTCCTTTTGAAGGCAACCTGTCATATGATCTGCGAGAAGTACATGTAAATTGTGGCCTCCAGCTCTGAGGAAATCGGCAGTGATATTATCGGGTCCTGGAGCTGTGCCTCTTTTCATGCTTTCTATAGCAACTCGAACTTCCGACGGATGAATTCCAGGTGGTTTTTCTCCAGCGGGGGACGGGGATTGTGGAACGGAAAAGGTTGGTGTAGAACGTTTCCGCTATTAATTCCATATCATGGCGGAAAGCTTTGACGATCCCATCTTCGTTCGTCAGGGTTGACAGCGGAACGTTATAATCGCACAAGTCCCGACGGCATTTTTTCAAACCGCTTCTTTTCTCTGCTGCTTCCAGTATTTTCTTTTGCTTGTACCATTGTAGATCTTCCTGCAAAGCTCTTCTGCAGCTGGCCTTTATTACTAGCCATGTTATATGTGTTGCAGTAGGACCAAGCTTCGGTTTCCATCCCTTTTCGAGCAACTCAGTAGTAATAGAGATGCGATCTGGTCTTCTTGGTTGAGGAACTGTGGGGAATTCGGCGCAGCATTTCAGTCTTTCGACAAGCGCTTCGTAGTCTTCGATAGGGTCTTCTTTAATCTGCAAGTAACGTTTGGATAGGGCTTCGTTTAGAATGTTCTCATCTTATACAGCTAGACTTTTTCCTCGTGCTCGATGACATGAATTCTTTTCCAGCATACGGCTGAGTCGAATCTTGGCGCGATGAAGGCGGTGATCGGTACCAGTACAGAATGACGGGACTAGCGATGTGTCAAGTAGGCACCATCTTCTGTTTATCAGAATATGGTCGATCTCCGCATGAGTCATGCCGTCGGGAGACTCCTATGTCCAGCGGCCGCTTTCTTTCTTCTGGAAAAACGAGTTTCCATGGAAGAGACGTACTGCTGACAGGAGTCTTGCGAGGCGGTTCTCATTCTTATTTTTTTCTCCTAGTCCAAAACTTCCGATCCTGTTGGCTCGCTCTCGTTGGTCTCTCCTATTCTGGCGTTGAAGTCTCTAACAACAAATTTATGATATGCTTTATCATTGCTGACGACTTCCTCCAACTGATAGTAGAACGCATTTAATTCGTACTCATCAGCTGCGTCGGTTGGTGAGTAGCAGTTGATGATAGTGATCTTCTTACGATGGGACAGTTGAAGGCGGAGGACGGCTATGCGAGGGGAAAGGATCACGTATGAGTCCACGAGATGGACGATAGTCGGGTGGACGACAAAGCCTACGCCACCGACATTTCGTGATGGGACCTTTTCTCCACGTATCACAAGGGTCCCGTTGTTTAGTTGGCGTATGTCGGTCTTTTAACTATAGAATTACAAGATAGAAATCCACTTAAGAAGTGTAATGCTTTACTGTGAAATTTTCCCGTCTTGGAGGAATCCTATTCGCAAGATGGTAAAGTTTGATCAACAGGGAACGTCGACTGACCACTTTGATCCGTCGCTAGCGCTATGAATGGGGCTACATTAACACTCGGAATAGAAACGCTTACCTAAGCAGTACATTTCGATTTCACAGGCATTTTACTATGTACTATACAATTCGTCGTGAAAGATATCCATCCAGATATCACCATAATTTACAGTCAGTTATGATAGCTGTGAAATTGCGTTATTTCATTTGGTAACAATTTATTTCATCCATAAAAAGTGTTTTCGCGATTTAAATCAAAGAGTGTAACCACGGTGATGCTGTGATATTTGCAAAACTCCGGACCGCAGATGCTTGCGGTGCGGAACGGACGAGCTATTAGCCTTTCCAGGGGCTAACGCCTTCACCACCACACCATGTGGGTCCTTCGTCTCGCATGTCTCTCAGCTAGTTCTATCGATCAGTGCCAACAGTAATTAAAGAGTATAATTAGAAAACCAAGTATTTGTTAGTACACATCGATTTGAATTTTTAAAGATATTCTTATCTCCTTTTTATCATCACTGTTCCTTTATCATTTTTTTCATTTATTTCCGACGCGTGACATTGCGCGTGAATCCCTTTTCTAATCCTGCATAAATTTAACAGAGTAGTTGAAGAAGGGTTTTTTTTCAATGGTAATACTCCTACTTTCTGATGTTCGTTCTTACGTAGCGCGTAAACTTTAGCTTTGTTACGGAGTCAATATTCAAGTTCTATGTAAACCACGTGCCACCCTTCGCAGGGTTACCTCAGAAATTTGTCCACCTAGTGAGAAACATGAGCCTAATACTAATAACGAGCACGCGCCATCAGAGAGAGCTAAGCCTCCTAATGAGGTAAAACTTTACTTCTCTGGTACATTATTTGTTCTATCTTAACTCGTTTGATCCTCATAATTTTTGTACCTTCCTGAAGCTGTGTTTTGCGATTTATACAACAGGTCTTCGAATTCTCTCCGTAAAGTTACGTTAGCAATCGATCTAATAGAGTTGCAGGTCAACACTTATCTACCCAATATTCTCTTACAAGGGCGGTTCTTAAAATAGTGAGCACATTGGTATTCCTTCATCATTCACTTCTTAAAATTAGCGAACATCTTTTCCCTTTTTAATCGTAAACAGGCGTGTAGTCGTAATTCGATGTCCAGAATTGGTTGGGTAGCCTTTCGTAGACCATATCTATCGTGTGAATCATCTACGTTTGATGAAGTTCAGAATGACTTCATGCTTTAGATAGCGACGAAGAAAATGTATTACTTGTCAAGTGGTGTTAAAATTCAGCTATTGTTGTGTTCCTGTCGAAATTATGGAGGCATTTGGCTGATTTGGTTGCAGTGAACTTGACCTTTCCGGGTTCTTAAGAAGGAAAAGTCGGCCGAAACGTTAGCTGCCATTAATAAACAGTTATTCCCATCTCAAATCTGCAGTCGAAATTTTTTTCGTAGTTGAAATTTGTAGTTTGTATTTTCCAACTGTAATGGAGAGGCGCGTCCAACGCAGTGGTTTAATACCGCCGTGCGATATACACGTGATCCTTGGTTCGATCGTCCACCCAGAGTTCAACATCCTTTCCATCACTCCGGGGTCGGCGAAATGGTGCTACCCTTACCAGGGACTGACTCGATACATCGGTAGACCACCGCAAGTCGTTCTATATGCCAAATATGCACACAATCTCTCTAATTGCCCAATGATTAACGCTTCATCTTTTTTATTGTAATGGAAGAAGCGTTCTTTCGATCAAATAAGGTTGTATTTTCTTTTGAATTCATATGAATTTCAGTGTGGCGCCGAAAATGACGAATTCTCAAAGAAAGCCGAAAGAAAAGAGCGTCAAACTTCAATAATGCTGATCGCTATTGTATTATTGTTCATCTTCTGCAACACGTTGGCATTTGTTTGTAACATTATGGAGAATCTGGACCAGGTTTGTAGTAATTTCAAATAGCACTGCTGAAAAAGCAACAAGTGTCTTAAAGAAATCACGAAAATTTAGCCCTCACATTCTTTACCATTATTTTTGAAACAACTTCAATGATACAGAGATATTTGGAAAACCCCAGAGCGTAGGTGTATGCGTTGGGGAACGACCGCGCTATTGTCCTTTCCGGGGAGTAAGGGGCTCACCACTACGCTATGCCGGTCCTTTGTTTCGCCTGTCTCTCAGCTAGTTTTGTCGATCACAGCCATCAGCATTCACCCTTCAGCGGGATTATTTACTGCTTTTTACAAGTTTTCAAGACAGGGTATTATTTCTGAAACAACCACAAAGATGCTGAGATATTTGGAAAACCATGGACCGCAGGTGTCTGTGGTGGGGAACGAACGCGCAATTACCCTTTCCGGGGGCAGGGGATTACCGATGGCATTGATCGATAAAACTAGCTGAGAGGCAGGCGAAACGAAGAACTCGCATGGTATGGTGGTGAACGCGTTATCCTTCGGAAAGGATAGTAGCGCGTTCGTTCTCCACCACAGACACCTGCGGTCTGGAGTTTTGCAAAATATCTCAGCATCATTGTAGTTGTTTCACAAATAATACCCTGTCGTGAGAATTTGTTAAAAGCAATAAATAAAAAGCCAACTTTACAATTACATTTTTATCACTGGAAACTATTGGTGCAAGATGAAAAGTCATTATCAGGAGCTAACGAATTTACTTTGACCGACCCTTAGGTCAATTAAAATCGTCAATATAGTTGAATGAAATCTTTGGTTCTGAAATTAGAAATAATGTTTCTGAAACGAAACGTCAACGCTTTTATGGGCTCAACGTTCAAGTGTTTTTTCCGTGTTCAAGTCCCAGTGCGTCAAAGAATTAAATCATCATTCCAAAATGCTTTCAGATTTTTCTAGAAAGTTTCGTGGCTTATTATTTCGATTATTTGTTCAAAAGTTTCATTTTTGACGTTTTCGCCATGCATCACGGAACTTTTTTTTGAAACAGTCTCTTCATTTCCCAGGATCGACTTTCTGTTAGCCTCGGCATTCGATTATGAATGTGTCGTTTTCTCTCTCAGCAATCGCGAGGTTGTTAAACAGCATACGTTTACTTCCATACAATAACACACATACAACACAACCGTAGCTGATGTTTCGGCAGAGTCGCCTTCTTTAGAGTCTGGAAGAGTACACTAATGCGCAACTTACTAGTTCAAACGCTTAAACAGCACAATCAGAAAGATGAGAATCTAAATCGAAGTCACATGGTCCACAGCTTCTCCAAAAGCCCATCGGTTTTTTACGTGCCTTCCACTGAGGAAAAGCCGCTAATCAGCGTTGCATATGGTTGACGACTGCACTTCCTCACATCAGCGATCGGTACGAAGGTACGGGGCGAGATCATGTGTAATCACGTGGCATTCCTTCTTACAGTTCATTGTAGGATTTTGGCATTTATTCAAAAAGGCTTGCGCGCTGGTGTTTTGGCATCCTGTGCGAGGACAGTGACTTTTATATCAAAGTCGTTTCCGCTATGCTTTTGCATCCTATGCATCCAGGGATCGGCGACCAGCCGTCAGCGGGAACGATATGTGGGGCACAAATCGGTATTATTGCCAGTTAAGCTGAGGCTGTAGTCGAAATCACAATGTGTAATTTTTTGCATTTATTATTACTGCCTATTATTATTTTTTCACATCATTCTTTGCTGTAAAAGAATAATAATAGGCAGTAAATAAAAAGATGAACGTAAATCTAACTTTTATTTTGTTCCTACTAAGTACAAAGATTTTAGGTGGGAGTGGTCTATCAGTCACTGGTTACGTTCAACAACCTTCTGGTAAGCTTTTTATCGTTTTCTAGCAGCTTCATAGAGTGCGCATCTTTTTGAAGGCTTTCTTTTCCTTTATTAAGTCACGTTTCGGTTATTTTTACTTTTTCTCGATTTCAACGTTGAAATTACATTGGTCCTTCACTGTCTATCTTTTTACTGTAATTTCGTTCATGTGTGGTGGAAAAACATGGGAGCACCGATTAATTTGTACTTTTCAGTCCTACTCTGCCACTTTTGTTTTATGAGTATAAATTATTTAATGTGCTAGTATAGTTACAAATTATTTGATATAAAATATTAAAAAAAGGATAAAGCTGTCGGCGTTGACCATTCCCTAAGGGATGCGCTATGCATTCGACTTCATTAAGTATCGTTGGAGGCGATCAAATGCATATCTGGCCTTTACAATGACTCACAGTGGCCTACTGATGTATCGAACTAGTGTTGCTGTCCTCCTAGACGAGTCTGGTACAATTAGCCGATCCCTGAAAGATGGAAGCCTTGGTGGGTCATGGGCTCGGGTAACAATTCCACGTGTATGTGGCAGTTGCGCCTCCAACCATTGCGCCACACGCACTCTTTAAATGAAATGTTGGATAGGCTTTTCCTTGGTAGTAGTTGATAACAATAGAACACAACATTAAGATGCGGCTCAGTCACAGCACCAATTTTTCTGAAAAATGACATTTTTGATGGTGTAACCTTATCAAATGTGGTTATCTGAGTTTATTCTATCGATTTTATTGATTTGTCGATTTGTAGGTAATGGTGAACGCATCGTGCAACATATGCGTCTATATGTTGTTCTCTGAGAAGTACCGCTTGCTACTTCGTCACTACATCTTTTGTGATTGGTCACGACAAGGTGAAATGCTTATCAGTTCAGTAGCTGGCTAGAAGCTGATCAATCGCAGCAGTGATGCTTATCAGCCTGGCAGTTGGCTAACTAATCAATCACATCAATGATTATCAGTTCAGTAGTTGGCTAACTGCTTATTCACATCGCGTTCATCATCTAAACATCTAAATGTGTTGATTACAAAAATATCTAGAACTTCGCCAGCCGTGCGGATTCATTTCTGCGTGATAGTGATTTTTGCTTTATTGCTTTATGTCCGAATACGAAATCGTTCAATCTTCATTGCGGGTCACTCCTTATTTGCATACTTGATTGTCTTATTTCCCATTTTTTTCTTCATAGCACGTTCAATTTCGTAGATTTTTGTGTGTGTTTATATGTACGTATATATGCATGTATGGCCCGGCCGAATGTGTGTGTATATTGAAGAAAATCGATTGGTAGAGTGTAGTAATCGATATTATACGCAGTACAACGTATTCGACTTAAGTGCTATCGACTTAGTAGTCATGTATTACGGTAAATTAGAAAGTAGTTCTCGTCGGATTCTTTGTTTTCTTTGTTTATTTGTTTATGTATCCTTACAAACTTTTTTTTACATGGTGTGATTTGCCTTCTCAGGTTTTTTATAACGCATTTATTTTCTCTTGGTTGACCTTACGATAATTACATCATTCTTCTGCAGTTAACTATTTTAGAATAATATTTTTATTGGTAAGGAACTGAAACAACTGAACAAACATGAAACTTTTTCCACGCTCATTTGATAGAACTGTGTACTAATCATGCTCATCGATTTATCGTAAAGTAAATAATGATTTTTAAATTAAACGTAAGTAAAATGAATGCGTAGTTAATAATGTTTAAGAATGTTTAATTTATAACGTACATGTGAGTCCGATAACGATCAACATAGGGTTTTTTCTACACATATAATTTTTTGAAGAAAAATAATTAATGGTGCTGATATTTAAATAATTGCGGGTGTGGCGCAGTGGTTGGAAGCGCCACTGCGACACACACGTGAAGCCGATTCCAGCGCCCAAGGCTCACCAAGTCTTCCATCTTTCCGTGGGGGGCAAATTGGTACCAGACTTGTCTGGGAGGATAGTAGCGCTGGCTCGATACATCAGTACGCCACGGCAAGTCACTGTAAACGCCAGATACGCATTCAATCACCTCCAACGATAATGAAGTCAAATGCATGGCGCATCCCTCAGGGATTGATCAACGCCGAGAGCTTTATTTACTTGTTTTATACTTAAATAAGTAACCGTCTTTATATGACGTGCTGGCCAACAGATGCCAAAGAAAACGTACAGAATAACTACTGTTCTTCTACTATATAGCACTGCCATGGCAACCGCAGCAGTTAGAGTTGCCCACTCAATATTACGCGTAATGTCACTGGTTTGACTACGCCTCAGGGCAACGAAGCCAGTCATTCGTCCTTCATCAGTAAATTGGTACCAGATTTGTCTGATGAAAGCTTTCTACGAGTGGCCAACAACTATCTGTAGTCAGAGCTTGAGAATGCTCTGTCACGGTAATCCTAGGATTCCAGGGTGAATCTACTCGACTAGGAACCGAGAACATTGTTAAAAAAAACTGGAATATTCAAGCTGCACGCCGTCTTACATGCGAATTCGAAGATTTTCGTTGTTTACAAGAAAACGAGTCGTAAGGAAAAAGTGATGGTATCCGTACAAGGTGTGAAGACAGGCCGTTCAAATAAAGAATGAAATAAACCATGTGAAATAAGTGTTTGAGGTATAACAAATGAAAATATGCATTTCGTTTCTCTTCTTACTCAACAATCTGTGAGGGAAATAAAGTAGAATTTTTTCAATGACGTAGCGGTGTACGATATTTTTTTATGTGATCTGTCATTACATCTATTGTGTAGATCTCAGCACTTCTAGAATTCGATTCATTTTTCTCGTATTCGTCGTCCACAACGCTCTTCGAATATTGCGCATGTTGTTTCGGTTGCTGTTCGAGGGTTTCGACTTTCTTATGAATCACGCAGAATGGTAGTCGAATCGATTCTTCTTGCAGTGTTCGGGGTAGCCGACCTAAGGCGTTCCCACGTGGATTGGAAGAGTTGCTTCCTAATCAACAGCATCACTAACCATTGTGATACTCTCTGTGCCCGGTGTTATCATCATTTGTTGTGCAAACGGTTTCAGAAAAAGAAAGGAGTCAGAAGCGACGGATTAGTAATAAGCATGGTCACAAATATCACGATTTTAAAAAAATGAAAAGAATGAAAAATTAAACATTATCACGATTTTTTCACTGCGCTTGCAAAGCTAAGCTCATCATTAAGTGGGTGTGACTAATGTCCTAAATATT
Source organism: Angiostrongylus costaricensis (assembly GCA_900624975.1). Taxonomy (NCBI): domain Eukaryota; kingdom Metazoa; phylum Nematoda; class Chromadorea; order Rhabditida; family Metastrongylidae; genus Angiostrongylus; species Angiostrongylus costaricensis. The sequence goes on from UYYA01000310.1 coordinate 39,087, forward strand.
GTAATGATCAATGTGCTACCATTTACGTCGGTTCAGTGGTTTAAAAGTAAGATAGATTGTGTGCAGCGAATAGCTAGCTGAATTGTCGTAGTTGTGTATCAGTTGAAATTCTCGACTAACGAAACTAGATTTGTGTCGCGATGATGCCGCAAGAGATTTGTAACAAATACTTGTTATTCTTGAATGTTCGACTAGCTATGAATGAGAATGGTACACATTTAGAATCAATACACTGCTCAGATTTACCTATTACATTGCCTAAGATTAGTTCGGCGACCAGGTGGACAGGCGTCAACGTTGTTGTATGGGATGAATCCTATTCACAAAGCAAAAATCCTCCTTCCAGTCTGAGAGCGGTGAACAGCGGGAGAGGCCTTGGCGCGCTTACTTACATATTTCAGGAAAACCCCTCTCGACAAACAGAAATCGTCTCAATGAGAATAGAAGTTGGCAATTCTCTTTAAGCCTTAGTCAAACATACACGAGAGATTGACAAACTCTGAAGATGACGATTCTTTGACAACAACACGAATGAAAATTTTCGTCATGCAGGGAATTAATGTGTTGGAGAAAAAACAGAAGAAAAATCTGGTACTGTAACCAAAAAAGCAAAAAATGGTAACTAGATCATTTGACGCTGTAATAAAAATGAGTAATAAATCGAAACTAGAACGAGACGAGTATCAGTAAGGACTTAAGAAAGGATTAGCGTAAATGATAAAGCGTTAGGCATTGCTCACTGGCTAAAGGTTACTCTGGTGCATATGGGCTAGTTTGTATGGCGCTGTCACAGTTCAGTTAGTATATTTGGGTAAATAAGTCTTTTTTTGGCTATATAAGCGGTGTTAAACGAGACCAATACATGCTAGACAAACATAAGGATAAGAGTACCAACAGAGCAACAGTGGTTAGGACGGAACGTGTGGAACAAGCGAAAATGGGTGTTATTGCTTGCGTGAATGGAGAGTTCAACAGCTGGATTCTAATACAAGAAGTAAGAAAGGAAGAATTAGCTTAAGCATGTAACAAAGTCTGAATAAATGGAAGAAGGATGACTAATGATGTTCCCCATATTCCTTTTATAGGGGGCGGAATTAGTAATGCAGTGCTCAACCCACCAGTGTTTGTGCAATCAGATACTGCTTTGTGGAAGGCCTCATTGCTTACAAAACGGAAACCTAGCCACAACTTGCTTAACTACTCTACATTGGGTAAGATTTATACATTATATAGAAAGTGCATCAGATAGAGCCGTTCAAAAAGTTATCAGCTTCCTACATTACTTCAACTATTTAAAGAGTACGGCAAAACGATGTCGTGATCCACTAGATGCCAATAATATGGAACAACATGCGAATAAACTACAAAATAAATGACAGCATATGAAAGTAAACAGTATTTCCTAGGAAGTGGACAAGTCTGCATATTCGAATTCTCTATTAAGAGATGATTAAATATATACTAGCCTTATACAATGACTTACGGTAGCTATTCGATGCACCACTTCAGTGTTTTGTAAACCCAGCTAACTCCGGTGGGAATTTGTACAATTACGTAGGATGGAGGACTTGGATATCGTGAGACGAGAGACCGTATTGTGTATGTTTTGGAAGACACCTCAAATCACTGTTCTATTCGCGCCCCGTTGTATGACAGACGTTGTCGAACTCAAAAGTAATCCTCTAAGAGATGTCAATTTTGCCTAGTTAGACTACAACATGACGGGTGTGAAGAAGAAGCTGAAGCTACTGGAAATGTTTTGAAAGAAAAGACAGGAAAAAAGGAATTAAACCGCAACTAAATAAGTGAACAAACTAGAAAGATCTCTAGGTCTAAGCGGTGAGCGTAAGGTAAGCTTGGAATTAAAATTAGACCGTATAACTTAACTATTAACATGTTAAGCTGCTGTAGATAATACCGATATCTACAACAAAAGAGATGCTGTATCGTTGTAATGAACAAATTCGCCTGATATTAGAGAGGCGATCCACCTTAACTTTCATTCCCTAAAAACCAGAGATAAATACGGAAAAATGACACTAGTAATATGTTATTGTTCCCGGCTATCATTTGCACTGATCAGCCGGCTTATCTCCTTAGATCGATCTCGTCCAGTGCAAGTTTTTTGAACCTCCTCAATGTGAAGTCAAACAATCAAGTAGCACACAGCAGCATGGAGCGGGCTGTCTTTTTTGCTAAATTCCAATATTCCTTTGTAATAAATTCATTTATAATTCTATCGCAGTTGTGTTGGTGAACATATTGCGTTAACACTGCCACTCATTTCAACATTATTTTAACAGAAAACATTAGAAAAACATAAAAAGTCGATTATCCTCTGAAGTATACATTAATTAATTACTAATGAAGAGAAGATTCATTTTCAATTCGATTAGAAAAGGAGAGTTTGCCTGATAAAACTGACCAATAGTTATCGATTGATGGATTGGTGGACGAGTAAAGTAAAGACTGAACAAATGAATGACAAGTTTATTCAACTGGTGAGTGAGAACACTAAGTCGATGTGAACAAACAGCTGCCGCCGATTGTGATCGTTAACTTTCTCGGCTTCAAGTAATGTTGATACCCTCAAATAGAAGAAATGAAGAGAAGGGATCGAAAACCAGTGTAGGAAGATCTGATATGCTCTAAAATCGGGAATTATTAAGAAGCATAATCAAGAAAATCATTGCCTTGTTAGAAGTTGAACTCGCTTCATCCTCTGCGAATACTGCCCTTTTCTTATTAGATGGTGCTGCTGTACACGTTTTATCTTAATCCACCTCAAACTCTTTCGAATCAAACACATATCGAAGACTGGTAAGAAAAACTGTATGAAGAGACAGAAATTTATTTTGAGAGTAGAATTTTTTCTAGTAGTGGCGCGTGTAGCGCAGTGGATACGGTGCTCTGCAATAAATATGGGATCGACCACGCGTCTAGGTTCACTAATCCATCCATCATACCGAAATCGGTAAACTGGTACCAGACCTATTTGGGAGGATGGCAGCATTAATTCGATATTTCGGCCGGCCACCGCGGACACTGTAGAAGCGAAATATACATTCAGTCATCTTTGGCGATGATCGGTTAAGTAGAATTCATGTCGCACCTCTCACGGATTGACCGTTGCCGAAGGTTTTATCTTTCATCCCAAATAAGAGAATGATTATATTGACGTTTTGTTGGACATTGTCCTTATCTTTCCACATAAACTACATCGCAACCTTACGTAAACTTTTATTCATTTTTTTAAATGAAGATACTGGTTAGGCGATGGATCCAGATTCCAACATAGTATAATGTACGATGTTTCTTCTAGGTTTGTTGATTGATGGACAACTGCTTCAACAATGTAGACGATTTTGTGAGTACTTCATAGAGGATATAACACTTTATGAAACCTCGACAATTCTTATTCCGGAATTCCTATCTCGATTTCAAATGTCTTGATCGTAGAAAATGAAATGTCGGCGTTGTGAAGAATAACATTTGTAGGCTGATCATATTATAGGAAGATGCACCTGTAATATTTGAGCGGAATATGTTCTAACAGTTGACTATGAAAGTGACCAACTAATGTGTTGCCCGCCACTTTTGCATAAATCTGAAATTATTGCCGGTCCTCACTGACAGAATGAAAGTTCCTCGCTCAGCTCTCTGACTGAACTATTGCCGTTAGTGTCGTTGGCATGATACTGACAAAGCGACAAAAGCGCAAAGCGGATAGAATGAGCCCGAAAAAGCCTGTTTTTCACTTTTACTTCAAATTCTATCGTACTTTTTCCAGTTGTTATTTGCATTGCCACTAGAAGCTTCTATGGTAAATGTTACAGCAGCACTTCAATATTGAACCACCAGAAATCATCTCGATCCATGAATTCCACTTAAGAATTTGTTTGCCTGTGTTGTTAAAATACATTTCCTTATATGGAAGGAAAAGCAAATATTTATAACAACTTGCTAGCATATTTAAGTTACTATTAGGTGGGGATGTTTTCCTAGAATCGTGGAGTTCTTTGAAAAAAAGTTTAGTGAAGAAAAAAAGAAAGAAAAGAATGTTTTCCTAGTAGTTCCTCATTGAAAGGGATCAGTAGAGATTCTTGTGGCACAGAAGAAGATGACTGAGTGGATATCAAACAATATGTTGTATGCATAATCGTTAGCAAAAAACATTTTAGAAATTAGGGTGAAGATACGATATTGTTTCCATGACGTCTATCGCGTGTAGATTTTCGTATAATGATGTGGCATAACAGAAAGTATATGAATTCAAAAGGCCAACTTTCTATAACAGACAACATGGTCCACGTTGCTCAGAAAGTATATGGATGGGATCTCATTCAACATCAGCACTACCAGCAACTGTGTTAACAACCGTACTGAAGTATGTGGTTATCATTCGCAATAGTTGTTACTAGCCAGAGGTGCTAATAAAGCAGCACTATGATGGCTAACGACAGTGTACCAGCGAGTGGGTCGATGAGCAAAGTGAAGTGAACTATTCACATACTACGGATGGGGACTTTCTGTTCTCTTTGAGTCGACAACATAGTTCACTTTGCTCAGCTAGCTCATGACGGTCGTTTGAGGACAATTCGAGCAATTGACCTCAGGTTGGATGGTTGAGACGTTGATCCCGTCCTCAAACACGTCTGAATGACGACCGGTAATGGTGGTCGCAAACATTGCACGTACATCATCACCACCACCTCCATCACCATCACAACCACCATTGCGACAAATCGAACCGTTCCACATCATGACCGCCTCCGCTCATTGCCTACTGCCATTATTTTTCATTTTCCACATTAGCCACTATGTTATACGTAGGCTTTCATATCCGACTAACGAACTCGTAGTCGGTTTTTCTACTATTTCTTTGACCATTGCCATTTTTTAATACATTTTCTAGCTTCAATTCAAGATCTCCGCCATATAAAGCATGAACGGTTCTTCTGATTGTTGCAAGATTTTCCCAGTTTTTCATGCATTGATTCATATACTCTACATCGTCAATGATTTCTATTCAGCTTACATAGAATGCGAAACTCATAGCGGACACAAAGAAAAGGTTTTCGGTGAGTGGTTCTTCGCAGCAATTACGATTTTATTCGTGGTTTTTTTTTTACTGTTTGCGTAGGTTATTATGTTACGAGAATTCTATCATCGTCACACCATCCTACGCAAACTGTCCTGCCACGATGCTCTGCATGCTGTAGACATGTTTCTTCGTACTGGATGCTAGCACACGTCTACTAATACATTCACTCTTTCCTGTATTGTATTAGTCACTGGCATGATGTCACATGCTCGTTGAAATATGTCTACCGAATTGTTCAACTGTTCATACGTCTAACATTTTCAAATCGTTTAGGGGGATTTTTCGCAGCTGGTGGTGTTGCTTGAGGCCAAACTGCGATTTATTGCGATTTATAGTGGGGTTTTGTCCGCAACAGGTACTTCTATGTCGAGAACTAATTCAACGTGTCTATGTGAAGACCTAGGTGAGAGCAAGCCTAGGCCACTGAGGAGTCCAGTGAGCTTCTTATAGTTACATTCTCGTAGAAGAAGTGATAAAAAATGAGCTTCATCTTAAAAGTATGATGCTATTTGTGTCCTTTATACAGACGAGATTCAACATGGTTCCAAAGCAAAACTGCTGAGTTTCAATTGCGTTTATTACTGGTGTCATTTCCTATAAGTGATAGTACTACTGGTTATCTATGTGGGCTGTGCTTCTAATTTTTATATACGATTCCTTTATCTAGTAGTGAAAGGCAGTTTAGAAGAATGGAATAAAGGATAGACGGATATAGGGTCCAGCGTAGATCAATCCGTAAAGGATAACCACGAATTTGACTTTAACAAGCATGATGGAGGTGACCATAGGCGAATTTCGTTTTTACAATAAATTTTAGTGAACCATTGACATATAACCTCAGCAATGGAATATGAATGTGTCGTTTTCTTGTTCAGCAATCGCGAGGTTTTTAAACAGCATACATTTACTTCCATAGAAAAACACAATACAATACAACGCCAGCTGACGTTTCGGCAGTATCGCCTTCTTCAGAGCCTGGAAGGGTATACTGATATACAATCTACTAGGCTAAACGCTTCAATAACACTTACACAAAGACGAAAAACTCTATGGTAATTACATGATCAACAACTTCTCGAAAAAACCCACCGCTTTTTCGTGACTTCCAATGAGGAAGTTTAGAACAGCTGATTATAGTCGCATGTGGTTGACGACTGCACCATCCCACATCAAAAATTGATGCGAACATACGGGATCAGGTCGCGTATAACCTCTGGGCATTCCTCCCTGCAATTCATTGTAGGGTTTTTGGCATTTATCAAAAAAGCCTTTTCGCGCTGGTGTTTTGGACTCCTGTGCAAGGATATTGACTTTCACTTCAAAATCGTCTCCGCTATGCTTTTGTATCCTATGCGTGCCTGGTGGGGTGCTTCGTCTTAGTTTTCGTTTGCCATCTAGGTGTTCTTTTATACGGTTACACAAAGGTCTGCCCGTTTCGCCAATATATTCATCTCCGCAATTGTTACACGAGATCAGGTATATCTACCTGAACTCATGCAATCACCGTCCCTGCCGTAAGGGCAAATTACGCAATTTGTTGGAGTAGCCGGTGGTATTTCAACTATCGCTACCGATTCCTCTAGAGCTGCCCTTCTTAAGCATCGTTTTATAGCTACGCTTACTTCATCGCTTATAAAAGGCAACATAAACGGGACTTTCTTTTGGCCAAGCGTTTCGCGTGGGCGCGTCGTTCTCCTTGTAAACTTATCTCGTGGGGTTACTATTTTGTAGCCATTGAAGATGGCTATTTGCCGAGCCAAGTCGCGCGATTCTTCCTTTAGTTCTCTGGGAGTGCACACAGAAGTGGCTGTTCGAAACATGTTTCTCATAATCGCCCTCTTTGTGTGTGAAGGGTGGGAAGAAAGGGTAAATGAACAAGAATGTTCTTGTTACTTGGCTTTCGATACCACTTTGTCAAGTAGCCGCTACTTGATAGGTCAACTATCGTTGTATTGTATTGTGTTTTTCTATGGAAGTAAATGTATGTTGTTTAAAAACCTCGCGATTGCTGAACAAGAAAACGACACATTCATATTAGACCAGTATTTTTATCCGACTGAACAACCACTTTTCTGTAGAACCACATTCCAAACTTGCATAGATGGACGACTTCATCCAAGCTGAGCCAACGAATTGAACCAACGATCATGTGAATAATGTGAGTTACTTGTAATCATTATATCAGATACTTGAGTTGTGCATATTTAAGGTAGTCCTATTTTTGGCGTGATGCGATCAACCAGAGTACAGCCAACAACTACGAGGCACCGAAATTGAGCTAATCTAAATTTTTAAATCCATAGACAGAGTTTTTTCGTTCGCCTGCTTAACTTTTTAGAGAAACGCTGACTACTGTAGCCTAACTCCTACTTTTGATTTGATTTGATCTTCATGGTTAATTTTGTACAAACAGTTAAGCGACCTGCTTCATTGATAAGCTAACACGGAGTTGTTACCAATATTTAATCGGATAACATTTCGACGTCTTCGTTTTTCTCAGAGCCAATAATCGGAGTCGATGATCACAGTCTTTCGCCTTCTTAATATGGTATTTTCGTCTTCGTATCGAGTCGGATCTTCCTCAGTGGAGCATCAGTCGAATAGTGCATATTCACCCGGAATACTCTCATATACACAATTGTTGTTATTAACAGTCGTGATTGTCCGCTGATAGTAACTTGCTTTTTCCTGACAGTCAAGCCATCACAAAGCAGTGCAGTATTCTAAACCGACTTCATTGAACCTCGATATAAATGACTAATGTCCCTTGTTTCAACTAATTACGCGACTCTATAACCTTCTTTGAAGTCTAACGATCTCGACATAACCGTCACTTAGAAATATAAATCAAGGTATCTCATCTCATGACAAATTTTACCAATTGCACTAAAAGTTGTTAGTGTCTCTAAATCTTTGCCTACAAGTTGAAAGTTTTCTTGCTTAACCAAAATGATATACTGACTTTTTACAGCTTATGACATGTTTTTTTTCTACTTCACTGCTTGGAAACTTGTATTTGGAGTACGAAAGCGAAGCGAAATTTCGTCCTGAAAGATACAGTGCTCCTCACCAATATATCATCTCTGTTTACAGATGCCACTTTTCCGTTGGAAATTTCAGAAGCTGAAGTTTTTTCAACAGTATTTTAAAAGTTTAGATTAGTAAAATTTGAAAGAGAACCGTATAAAAATTATTATGGGATTAGTCAGTCAAAGCGGTCTTCTACAAATAGTACAATAATTAGTTTTGTAATTTAATAAAGTTCTACACTCCTGAAGTTCTCTAATGATCAAGGAATTATCGCCAGTTATTGAAAAATCAGCTTCGTCACAAAATTGTTCAAGTTATCTCGCTGAACCAAATGTCATTGTGAGAAATCGAGCTCAATTTATTCTTACAGATGATATTATCAGTTGGTGACCAGTACTGCAAATTTTAACCAGAGATCGTCGATAGTTTGCAAAGCTCTCGCGTTTCATTGAGCATCAACGTATAGGCGTTCGGACCCTCTAAATGACAATGACGAGTTTTGTGGACGTTCTACTGCGTTGTTCTACGGATTGTTGGTCATTTTGTCGCATGTGTTTGAATAATAATGCAATATTTCTTCATGCATACCGATTATTAATCCACCCAGTGGCCCGCCGCCTACCTCATCGCAATTAATGGGACGGGAAATAGTGGTTTTCCTGGGAGACACACTGTTATTAAATGTGCAGTTGATCCTCAATGCATTCGGTCAGGTTTAAAGCAGTTTCCTATTTTTATGTCAGAACCCAAAGTGAGAAAGTACCTGGGACGAGCTGTTCTGGTAGCAGTGCACCCGTCCGTGGTCACTGCGTGATAATGCTCCATTTAATTCGAGTCTTGGGGAAAAATAGTCGCTTTACAAATAGCTGTGAGGAGACTAAGTAGCAGGGACATTAGGCGCTCCGTCTACGACGTCTGACGGCGGGACAGTCGGTGAATGAACTAATGAAAGCCAGTGAAATCTCGTGTTGCGTAGGGGTATCTGTGCAGTAGTCATCGAAGGAAAGAATTCTCCCACAAAGCACCACGGAGACTGCTTCTTGTACCACACTTACGAGCTAAATAAGAGCAGTGCATTCTTGCGTCGTTCGTCACGATCTTTCTTAGAGTTCAAGTTTTGTGGAATTCCATATGATTGCTCCACAGAGGGTAAAAAGCAAGAAGAGCGGCAAATAGCAATTGAATGAGGAAGCTGCACTGTGAGAAAGGACGGCGTCACAAGATGTCGGTGATGCTAGGCATTGTCACACCTTCATTACGCTTACCTAAACGGGACTCTATGACCTCGCCTGCTCATCTTGCTTCTTCAACGTCCACTTCAAGAGAGGATCAGCATCACTGTTTCTGACCGGTTTATGTAGCAGATAGGACAGAATAGGATGGGTTTTATTGCGTTTACAGATAGGGATCAGCAATGAAAAATTTTACAAATCAGTTGTTAGCATGGGAGTCCCTTATAGCGCAGTTCGTGCAAGGATCCGCCACATTTTCACATACACAAAGTGATGCCCTGATATAACCGCATTGATATCTTTCTGCACTTAATCTGACCATCTCTTCTCCGTGGAATGATTCGATGCAGTTGTTTACTGAAAGCTAATTTTATTTATCGCCCATTATAATTCAGTCATTCTCGATCGGAGCACTTTAAAAAACCCTTTGACTGCTTTTCTTGATGGGCGAAAACGAGGTTATAATGAAAAATTCGTTTTCTACATTTTACCTGCTGACGTTATGAGAGTGTTTGGCTGAGTAGATTTCATGTCAATTGGACCTTTTCAGGACCTGAAAGAATGCAAAATCGCCGAAACGTCAGCTCAACTGGAAAAACAGATGCTGTAATAAGGTGTTTGCTTATCAAGAAAAACAGTGGATTATTGATCAATTCTGAGGTTAAGAGAAAGTTGGTTTGGTGCATGAAAATACTTCCGGCTTGTGCAAGTAGGCTTGTCATTAAGAAAGAAGACTGTTTATGTTAGAAAAACGAAATTCTTCCTCCATCGTTTCTGAAACACCGAATGGTGTCAAATTTCATCGAATGAAAACGAATACATGATGTATGCGGTCTACCAGAGGAAACACACCGAGTACTGGACATAGAAATACGACTACAACGCGCCTCCCTTAGACGCGAGCGTGCGCGCTCAAATGAAGAAGTGCGACTCAAAGGAATAATATTTTGTGCTCAGTATTTGGAGGATAGCCTTTAGATCAGAATAATAAGTGGGTTAATATTGATTTGCAATTCCATTATGTCTAATGCAAAAGTAAAATTAAGCAGCGAGTTCGAAAAGGTTATAAAACGATTGCATAAATCACGTTTAATAAAATAAAAGAAGAAGAATCGTTTACGAATATAGCAAGAGGCAAACAAGTGTCGATAACGCTTTAGAGAAGTCAAGGGGCACTGTGCTCCCTCACGGCGCGCTTTCTGCTAGACTTGAACCGAAGTTTCTCACAAGCGTAACCCATTTCTAAAGAAACTTTGCGCATAACCGCATGCAATCTGCCCGAGTTACAACATCAATCTTGTTGTATAGATTAGGTTTACGTACAAATGAAAAACATAAAGTGTACTTTGCGCCATATCCTTTTCATCTTTTTCCTCGAGCCTTGTGCAAAAGGTAAAACCACAACGGCAAAGTAGACATCAGTTTTCGCATGTCTCCTTCAAAATCCCTACCCACTGCTGCTAGATAAAGTTTAGTTGAAATCAAACAGCAGCCCAAAAATGTAGAATAAGACATGTTCAAGAATTAATAGTATGAAAACTATCAAACTAACAGTTAGTTTAAAGGGTAGAAAGTTTGCAGTGATTTTCCGTCAGATAGATCTTGAGATAACGGAAAAAACATCTTCAGGATACCTCTCCGTGCTGTCCTTCCACTGGAAAAAAATTAACAAGTCAGCACCGTAAATTTAACAACGAATGAGCCAACGTCTGAAGTACAGTAGGTTTAAAATCATTAGTTATTTCGCAACCAATGTTCAATCGTCGAGATATCCTTTGTTATACTAAACTCATAGTCTGAATTATTATCCACTAAAGATCTGGCGTCTACTTACCACGCATTGTTGAAAGGTAGCCTCATTATCAATTATGTAGACGGGATCACGAATAGAACAGCATTGTTCGTAACCTAATTCTCATCCACATGCATCCACATGCAGAAACACATCCCATTCCATCTTACGAATGTTCCAATATGCAGTATGCATTCGTCTACATCAAACATCGCTATAGGTGATTGAATGCATGTCTGGAGATACAATGACTAGCGGTGACCTATTGGTGTGTCGAGTCATTGCTATTATCTTCTCAAAAAGGTGTAGTACTAATTTGCCCACCCCGGAGAGAAAGAAGGCTTAGTGAGCCTTGATGGCGGGATCGAGCGAGGGTATATTGGCACCTCTGATCACTGCCCGGCACGCGTACTCCGGTAGAGAAAAAAATTTAAGTAAATAGCAAAGAAAAAATACGGAGGGGAAAGCCCATACGAATATGCATCTTCGAATGGTATCTACAGTTTCCATTTTGCCATTTAAGATCCTCTACGGAATGTAATTTTAACTACTACGTGGTCACGCATCTACGGAAGTATAGCAAGACATACTATGTCTGTGGTCAAATGTTCAATCAAAGCGAGTGTTAATAATGGACGTGGGAATTTCGAGTATCCACGCCACTTTGCCCTCTCATAATCTTGTTCGTTGGTTTCATCATTGGACCCCAACCAGCTCCAAAGCGGTACCCGTCTACTTTACTCAGTGACTCAATAATACAGTGAAACAAACCTCTGATTACATCTTCTTATCATTCAGCAGTTATTTGCTCAGCAGAAATTTTTATTCTCGTGGGTTTTTCACTCATAGTTTGCAAAGCAACCAGCTGATATCTCATCTCTATTATATCGAGTGCAGATTGATGCATTCGTGCATAAATTTTATTCCTGTAACTATGGTTCTGCTTAGTTTGCTATGTCTGAGGCTTCAGAACGTCAAATAACGTTTGATCGCTGTGGTTAATGACCAGTTACTGAGTTTCAATCTTGAAAATTGAAAGATTTTAGATGAATGATGCCAGAACGACCCAACCCAGTCGTCGAACACTCCATCACGCTTGTCCTTCAAAAAAGCGAAGTTCCAAAAGAGTGCAAAAACCAAAGGTGACTTATGTTTCTGTAAAATTAGCGAATAATGACTTGCAGTGGGTAATTATTTGTTTCCAAAATGGTCGAAATCTTTATCGACATGTGCTGCCACCACGAATGACTCCAGTGAAGCTGTGAGAACTGATAGCAATGAGGTCTGTTATGTTAAGTGTCATCATTCTTACTAAAATACAACATTGCATTTGTGCTTGTTAGGTTGGTTTTCAAGAAAATGGTTTCGTTTGGTTATAGACCTAAAAATCAAAGCGAATTGTAGAGCCACGTATCATCATTGTCGTTATCAGTAAGCTTTAACATTGCCAGCGAGTCACCATTATGGTGGTATCCGTGTGGAATCTGCAAGAATCCCAAGTAAATCGTTAATATGTTAGGGAAATTCTGGTTCTCAAATAAGACGGAAACGTTTTAAACAAAGCAAAGAGAGTGTTAAAAAAGTAAACATAGTAATATGATGGATTTTGTTCATGATTGATTAATCATTGTTCACCAGGATCTAACACATTTTCAGAAAATTCGAAACAGATCGGTTTCACCATTTTAGTCCGACTGGTCTAGATCTGGTTCGCTGATGAGCTGCAAAAAGAGTACGAACTGCCAAGTTACTTCTTTGCTACCAACCTATTTCTTAGCAAGTTAGCTTCTTTTGCTAAATTTCATCTCGACCATTACTATTAAAGGTCTAACTGGTAAAGTACCAGTCAATAAGGTTATGCGTGCGGGATACGATGAAACCTCGTGTCCGGTAAAATCTCAGTTAAACATTTCTGTGTGTTAGACGAATTTGCAACGACTTCTCAGAAGCACTGTGATGATGAGGCAATATTTAGCGCCGCTTTGGGCCAAATGACACAGAACCCGGGATTTCAGTCCGCTAGTGAGTTTGCACATTTTTACAAAGCAGATGCAGTTATATACTTAGTCTCATGGACATGAAGTGGAATAGACTATTTTGCGAGCTAAAATAATGTTTCTGTGACTCCAGAAATTTTCTAACTAATTTTGGAAAAAAATTTTGCCATCTCTTTTACTTATTTAAATTCCACACGTTTGGTTCATTAGACATTACTGAATAGTGTGGTGCTCTGCAAAACGTACTATAACTGTAGAGCTATATTTGCTTCTTTTTATTCACTGCCTACTGAAATCTTCAGCGCAGAGTATTTTGCGAAATCAACTGCAACGATGCTGCGATATTCGCAAAGCATGGACCCCGGGCCAGATCGAACCACGATTTCCCTTTCTAGGGCTCGCGCGTTACACACTGCTCCACGGAGGCATTTGCTCTGTGTTTCTCTCAGCTGCAAAGCTATACTTGTAACTGCATACATATTTATATTGACGTTATAATGACGTTAACATTTCTGATCATAGAAGAATCTTTTTTACCTTCTGTGCTAATTTTGCTTAACATTGGTATATGTGTCTATATGATATTTCGAACAATTACACCCTTAGCAGCATTCACATGACAAACACTAGTTGTTATATGCAACTCATCGTTCTAAATCAGGGTCCAATTCGATGATGCTTCGTTCAGATTTGTTTAAAGTGGCAATGGAGCGTACTAATCAGCTTCACCACACTGCGACAGGATTACACATCTTGCGTTGAGTAAGTCTGGCTTCCTTTGATTCAACCAAACAGTGACTCCACAGCATTACTAGAAAGTTCCGTCGATTTGATGGTGTGGCTTTTTTCTCGTTTGGGTTGACTGTTGGCTACGAGTAGCGTTTCATGGTCAGTTTCATAGCCTATCCAGAAAACATTCATTTCCCAATTTTTGAGATTATACGGTGCATTAGTTAGTGCTGCTCCATTACGCACAAGCTCGTAGATCAGTTCCTGTGAGATGGTCTTGTAGAACACATCATGAAGATCCATCGTAATAGCCAAAGAGGAGAGAAAATACTGAGTTGGAATCACTAGACACCACCGAGAACGCACTTATTTCTGCGACTCTAAAGCGAGTAGGATGCACAAGATATCGCCGAGAGATAAATCTGCGTTGTGCATGTTATTGTTCCGTCCTCAGTCTTTGTTAATTCACCCTTCTGAGGAAAAATATCCGATTTGGATCCATTGTGTTGCTTCGGAAAGCCACGTTTCCGAGGTCAATTGTTTTCTAGACCATGTATCCATGGATTTGGAACACTACTAAGATGACGTAGAACTTGAAATTCTCAATCCTACCATTATTATGGCTGCAATATGCCTATACACAAGTAACACCACTTTTATAGACATGCAGTTACAGACAGATGCGTGTTCGCTTTCTTGAACCATAAATGTTGCATCTAAGGGTTGTAGTGTTTCGTAAATTTTGTCATTTTTTATTTGTTTATGCGAACCTGCTTCATGTATTGTCTGGATCCTAGCACTTTTTCATTTGATTCGTTGTCTCGCGTCCGCCATCCACTTTAATATCGGGCTCGTATTTCTTCATCGGCGAAATTTTAGGTGGTGGGTTCCATTACGGTGACAGTCGTTGTTGTTGGAGGTGCATCTTTGTCCAGACCAGACCTTCTGCTGCAGTGGGCGAACTTATCGCCTATATTCGCTTTGGATCATCCGTTTCGAAATCAATGCACAGAATGACGCCACCCTCTCCACCATAACATGCGCATCACTCATTCCCTACAAACAATATGATATATATTAGTACTTCATCAACGCATTAGCTATTGGTACTATGGAGTTTAGCTCAAGCTGCTCTCCACAAGGATTCCGTTTAAGGTGGAACTCGTCATGCAATCCCCATTCCTTCACGAAGAACGGCTTCTCTTACCTCACTAACTTGTCGACTACCAAGCAACTATTTGCCACCAAGACGAAAGCGAATGTTGAGTGCCGTCAAGCATCGTTTATTTAATAAAAATTTTTCAGCGCGAGTTTATCATTATACAAAAGCTCGAGCCAGTTAGCTGGTCGGCCAAGTAATTAAAAAGGGCGGAAATTGTACTGCATACCGCAAAAAAAACTGGCTTCCATTTCTGAACGTGCAAACTAGCCCATCAGAAAGCGGCTACATTACGAAATGGCATCGAAAGCCAAGTAGTAAAAACATCTCGGTTCATTACCTCTCCTCTCATCCCTCTCACACGATAAGGGCGCTTGTGAGAAACGTGTATCGAACAGCTATCAGCGTGTGTACAGGAAGACAGCAGAGCGACGAGTCCCTGAACTTGGCGCGGCAAATAGCCATTGCTAATGGCTACGAAACTGTAGCCCGGGATAGGTGTAGGAAAAATCCTAGGCCCCCAAACGACAACTCTAGAGATAAAAAGGTCCCGTTTATCCCACCCTTCATCTCAAATGATGTAAGTGCATCTATAAAACGCTACTTAAGAAGGGCTGGTCTAGAGGATTCGGTAAACGTAGTTGAAATGCCCTCGAGTACCCTTAAGCGCCAGCTAGTTCGTAACCGCCTATATAACCGTCTATGCGCAACGCAAAATTGCATAATTTGCCCCAATGGTAAAGACGGTGTTTGCATGAGCTCGGGTATAGTTTATCTGATCTCCTGTAAGACGTGCGGAGACGAATATATTGGCGAAAAGGGCAGTCCCCTCTGTGTCTGCATAAAAAAAACACCTAGCCGGCAAACATAAACCAAATACCCCACTAGGCACGCACAGGACCCAGAGGCATAACGGGGAGGACTTTGAAGTTCGTGTCACGATCCTTGCAGAGGAATCAAGAACGCAGGCGCGCAAAACTCTCGAGGCGTTCTGGATTAATTCCAGAAATCCGAAAATGAACTCCTAAGTTCTGGATCCTGGGTTCTATCCATATAATTTGGCAAACTGCCTAAGCTACTAAAGAAATCTATTACATAAACGCCACATTCTTGGAAAATTACTTGCGGTTTCGTTAGGTGTGGGACCACATGTATGTTGTTTACATGGAATGACGAGTAGACTCACCCATACCAAAAAATCAGCGCCACGTGTGATAGTTGGGCATTCGCAAATTCGGTTGGCTTCTGAACTTTTGAAATTTGTCTAAACGCTTCTAGGGCTTTGCGCGTTAGTGTTTTCGAATCCTGCGATAGGAGCCGACCAATCACTTCAAAATCGTCAACATTGTACCTCTGCGCCCTATCTGTATCTACGGGAGCACTTTGGCGAAATCTAAATTTTCCATCCGGATGTTCTT
This sequence comes from Angiostrongylus costaricensis, assembly GCA_900624975.1. Lineage (NCBI taxonomy): Eukaryota > Metazoa > Nematoda > Chromadorea > Rhabditida > Metastrongylidae > Angiostrongylus > Angiostrongylus costaricensis. The sequence goes on from UYYA01000310.1 coordinate 55,548, forward strand.
CTATGCAGACACGAAGAGGTCTACCGGCTTCCTCAATATATTCCTCACCGGTTGCGCTCCATGGGATCAAGTATATTATGCCTGAACTCATTCAATCCCTATCCTTGCCGTTGGCATAGATTACACATTTTTCTAAGCTGCATAAACGAGAACAAAGGCGGTTGAGGCCTAACTGACAGTGTAGTCTACTCGTCATTCCATGTAAACAACATACATGTGGTCCCACACCTAACGAAACCGCAAGTAATTTTCCAAGAATGTGGCGTTTATGTAATAGATTTCTTTAGTAGCTCAGGCAGCTTGCCAAATTATATGGATAGAACCCAGGATCGACTTTCTATTAACATCGGCATTAGATTATGATTTCGTCGTTTTATCACTCAGCAATCACGAGGTTGTTAAATAACAAACGTTTAATTCCGTACAATAACACATGCAACGCAACCGTAGCTGACGTTTCGGCAGAATCGCCTTCATCAGAGTCTGGAAGGGTACGCTAATACGCAACTTACTAGCTACGATTGTGTTGTGTGTGTTATTGTATGAAAATGCATGGATAATGTTACATAAAATGCATCGGCCCCTTGAAGAAGGCGAGATCGTCAAAATGACAGCCAAATGTTGACCCACAGCAATAACAATAGCGGCAACAACAACAACACCGTCAACAAGAATAACAACAACGACAACAACAGCTACTACAACAACAATAACAATAGCAACAACGACAATACCAACTGATTCCAACCTTGTTTCAGCTCAACAAGGGAATTTCAATGTAAAGAACCACTTGGAGTTGTGATGAAAATCCAAGGTGAGTTAAAAATGAATTTGGCAGTTAGAACACACTTCAGCATGTTTGCAAATGTAAAACTAGTTTTTCTTATATGAGCTGAATACTGAATATTCTAGACATGCAAATACATTTGACAATAAACGTTAATAAACTAGTAAAATGCAAGTTTATATTAGGATATGGACAACGGTCAAAAAATACCAGAGGAACTCAGAAACAAGTCGTTTTTTATTTAATGAGAAGCATCTAGGAAGGGTGTCTACATGTCACATTCTACTCTACAGAAGCAGATTCGGATTGTCTACTTACTTTCATAAGCTCCGAATAAGTTTTCCTATCACGACCATTAATATTTCTAACTGCCAATTTTGTGGTTCTCTTGTTCAAAATGTTAAAATTAAAGTCTTTGGAGTGAACGAAGGTCAAATTGAAACTGAACCAAGGCCGTTGCTCAACTTTGGTGAGCGACAAGAACAATTTGAGACGTTACTGTTGTTCGAGTAAGTCACGCGATGGCTAGCGGAAATTCGTAGTAGTTGATGAACGCGGCATGTGCTCGTGAACGATCTATTACGAGTGTGCTGAATAGTTTCTTTATCTTAACTCTTTTATTTACTGCCTTTTTCTTCTTAATGGCAGGGTATGTTGCGAAATATCCGGTTGGTGTAGTGGTGAAGTGCGCTGCTCCCCGGTAAGGACAACAGCGCGTGTTCGTTCCCCACTGCATACACCTGTGGTCCGGAGTTTTGCAAATAAAGAAGAAAAAGGCAGTAAATAAAAGAGTTAAGATTGTGATTATAACTAAGCCTCAGCTTAACTGGGTTCAATGCCGATATTGGCTCCCCAGATCAATCCCGTTGACGGGTGATTGCTGATGGCAAAAAAGGATCGATAGAACTAGCTGAGAGACATGCAAAGCGAAGGACCCGGATGGTGTAGTGGTGAAGTGCGCTGCTCCCCGGTAAGGACAACAGCTCGTGTTCGTTTCCCACTGCATACACCTGTGGTCGGGAGTTTTGCAAATATCTCAGCATTTCATACGAGTTTCTTTATGTTGAAGACGTTTCAGCGATAGCGATGCCTTCGAAAGTGTATTGAATCGAGTTGGATTTTCAATGCATCATTCAGTTTCTGGCAAAATAATAGTAGCCCGTCTAGAGAGTACAAGACTCGATTTCACTAGAATGTTGGTTGAAGCGAAGTATTAACTTACCATTACGTCTACATATTGAACGCTTTTGCAAGAGTGAGGAAAATGTTGATAATAAGGAGGGTAACGGCGACATTATTACCATCTATGGCTTTAATTAAATTTTAGTACTTGATCACAATTTCGCCTTCTTTCGTAAGGCCTAATTCCTTTCTTATCTTTACCTTTTCGTATACAAACCTATTCAAATGGAAACGCATGCGTGGAAACATTTAGTTACTCTATTTCATATAAAACAATATTCTACTGCTGATTATACAAGATCACTTTAATGATAATCAATATAGCTCGAGCAGAGACCGTTTTGTCAAAGATTCTTTTCCTTGAAGTAAACTTTAAAGGAACATTACGCGTGTGATTTTCTGCGACCGGTCCCATGGTTTCTCACTGTATAGTTGCATCTTGAAAGTATTTCCGACTGCCTACTTTCCATAACATTCATCATCAACCTGCATTTTCTTCCCTATCTGATTTTTCCAATCTCAAAAATATTTTATGTGCATTCTAACCGAATTTTTAAAAGTAGCAAGTTTCAGTATATATCGTTGTAGAAGAGCAGATTTTTTCAACATAAAGGTTTCATTGTTTGTTACCCACGTTTATAGCATTCAATAAATGAAGCCAATGGTTCAAGAAGGGATTTCGACAGCCTCTCGTCAACAATACACACTGCTTCACCAGCAAGTCGAAATTAAAATCTTACGCATTGGAAAAACGTTTCAAGAGTTCAGAAGAGTTTCATGGACGAAGTCAGAGTGAATGGAAATCGGTAAAATATTTTTCAAACCGACCGTCATTTAGCCTTGGTGGCAAAGTAATGAACATGTGCTTAAATTGTTGAGCATACATGTGGTTGATAAACAGATTTATTTCGGATAACGTCTTGACGTCTTCATCTTCATCAGAGCAGATGATCCGTGTCGGTGGTCCACAGTTGTTCGTTATCTCGATGTGATGTCTTCGTAGTCGTACCAACACCGATCTTCCTCAGTGAGCATCGCACGAATGAGCTATGCCCACCTAATAGCGCTCTTTTATACAGCACGGTTGTCGTTGATATGATATGAAGATCAGTAAGTTGCTTGTTCATTTGTATCACTTAAACAAGTCACGTTCACATAAGCACTTGCACACACTCTTCAGATAGAGTGGTCCACAGAATTGGTGAGATATACGTCAGAATTCCTGATGTCGTCAACACTGCACATCGACGAATAAGCATAAATAGAACGTGGGCAGAATGAATCGAATTCGCAACGTCATCTATTCTACTTTCAAAGCTATGGCGTAACGTTCCATTCGGTTAATACTTCCGCTTTAAGCTCTTTTGTTTAGGTAAGCTGTACGTGTTGTACTTAAGTTTATCACTAATTCTGATGCGTCACTGACTGGAACGATTTATGCCATATTTTTAGAAAACCACATTAACTCTGCACTGTATCTGCTACAAAAAAGTTTCTACCCGTCGAAGGCACTGAAAAGGATAAATGTACTTTTAATAAAACACATTTAAACGACAACGTGCTGTATTTAGTACAAAACTGCGTCTTCGTATAAGTGGCCTCGATAGGTGCAGATGTGTTTTTGTAAAACTGGGGTAGCGGGTGCTGCAACAGCATGGAAAGGTTCTCATACGATTCCTCACTGTTTCGATGACTTTCCCCACCTTACGTTCAAAGAAACAAAACTCTAGACCAACCATAGCAGTCATTTCTGTACGAAACGATGGGAAGTGCTCGTTATTATTGAACGGGATCATATAAAACAATGAGCGATATTTTTTGTTGTGCTTTCGATGAGCTGAAACGATGTTACTGATGTGACTTTTATTCCAAAACGGCTAACATTTCCGTGGATTTCGTCTTAACCAAAGATGTGCTTCAAGTGTCGCCCACTTGACACACACAGTAAGGCGAATCAATCATATAGATTCCACACAGGACTGTACATCCATAATTACTTAGCTATGAGAGGAACAAGGAAAGTTGGGAGAGGCTTTACGTGTTTTTATCAGCCTCGTGTCAGCATGTCTATGGAAAAATACATATATATATATAAGTGGAATTTGAGAAAATCAGGTATCGCGAGTTTTTTTTGAAGCAGTGGCGCTGTTTTGTTGACTGTGTTGCAGCTAACATTCCCCTGAAGGCTCTGAAGAAGGCGAAATCCGTCGAAACGTTAGCTGTTTTGAACAAATAGTATATAATTACAAACTCATGTGCGCTTTTCAAAAAACTGTGAATCATAGGTGGGAGAGTCATACAGTTAGAAAAGCCAGCTAAATGAAGACGAAACGGAAAGAACAGTAGGGTGAATCCCGAGAGAATCAAAAGAAACTCTAGGGAGACCACTAAGATGATGAGACGATGGGTTTGTTGCTATAAGCAATCGTAAGCAAGTGAGTTGAGTTAGTTGGCAAGTTAGATGTCTCTCTATGTAATCCATGTTTACCTGAGGTTACTGTATGCCTAATTTTTTTCGACATATTAATTGACAGGAACTGTGAAGCTCGTTGGTGCCAAGAGCCTATTATGAAAAACAAATAGAATGTTCAAATATAACAGTGGAAGGAAAGGAAGCATTGACGTCAAGGCGACCATTGAGGCTGAACAAGCGTTACAAATGCTATCGAATAATACTTGAACTAAACCATGAATCAGTGTCGCTCGTCGGAGCCATGAAATGCTCAACATTAGAGCAAGGATTTAGAGCAGGGAAGTTTATATATACATATATATAAACTGTATCTGCTTTTCTCAAATCCTTTTAATATATATATATATATATATATATATATATATATAAAGACTTGAGAAAAGCAGATACAGTTGCTTTTTGTTGAGGTAACTGCGGTGTTTTGCTGTAGATAAGTTGACTAGAAGGATCTGAGAGAGGCGAGATCCGCCGAAATGTTAGCTGTTGTGAGTAAATAATATGCAACGGTAACCTCATCTGTACTTATCAAGAAAATAGCAAGTTATGCATTTGAAAGTCACACCGTGAGAAAAGCCGGCGGCAGGTGGACGAAGCGAAAAGAACAGTAGTGTGAACCTCGAAAGAATCAGCACAAATTCTAGGGAGACCACGAAAAAATGGTCCTATGGGTTCGTTGCTCGCGTATAACTGGCTGTATTCACAATTGTAATTGGTTTTCACATTACCAAGTTCCATCCGAAGTCGCACATGAAGGCATCAACTTCCATGGACTCCGGTTGCAAAACAACGAAACAAATGAAAGCGGTGCTAGAACCCATACGTGGCATGAAATCGAGCCATCGAAGAATATAAACGGTCATAAGCGAGTAAGTTGGTAAGCAAGTTAATTTTCTGTCTATGTAATCTATGCTCACCTGAGGCTATTTTAACCAATTTCAACATAATGATTACTAGGATTTGCAGTGAGAATAAAAAAAGTCTCATGAGGGCAAAGAGCAAGAGGATGAGAAATAGAATGGTCAGATATTACAGTGGAAGAAGAGAAAGAGTTTACATCAAGGCGATCGTTGAAACTGATTAAGCGTTTCAATGGTAGTGAATAATAGTTGAACCAAACTTGTGTAGCTTCTCGAAGTTATGAATAACTCAACATTAGAGCGAAGATTGAAAGAAGAAAGGAGCAAACTTGGTCCTTGTACGAAGTATTGACAAAAGGATAGTAATATCGAAGTTAATTATTTCGCTAAGCAGAAAGACAGAAGAAAGGGAAACAGAAAGCAGCTGTTTGTGCAAAATGTACAAGCCAAGGAACTGTCACATCCTTTATAGATAGGTGATTTATAACATAGTTTACACAGAGAGGTGAAAAGCTCAATTCACTAAAATTAAATAATCCGATGGTAGTGTTGATTCTAATAAAAGCTTAGGAGGCTGAATCAGCTCTACATATGGTTGTTTCCTCAAAGTCTAAACGATCGAGAAATAGCAAGGATGTCGAAGAATGCATTTTTCCAATCCTTTCCTTTTTTATCACTTTTTTACTTTTTGTGTTTTATCTTTTAGGTAGTTTTTTATGTACTGCCTATGAGAAGTGCTATCTCGTACTACGGTGTATGCACTTATCCATAATTTAGTGGTACATTGGAGTGGGCAATCATTCACCTGTACAAATAGCTTTCATAAAACGGTTTCGAATGCTGTATAAAACTTCAAATGGAGTGATAACCACTGAGGTTTTCAGTTTTCCACTTTTCCTCATGGCTGCTTCAATGTGCTGTGACTGCGACATCCGTAAGAAGATATGGTGGCTTATCACCCTAACAATCACTGCCATGTGCTGCTGTGTCAACGCAAGAATAAGTTGCCGAAATATGGATGGACAAGATGTCGACTGGTATGTTAATCGCTAAGTTGTACAAAACAGTTTTTTAGGTAAAGAAGTATTGAATAGTGGCTCTCTCACATGATTAGAAAGTGAATTTTATTTATGGGAACAACTATTAATACTCGAAGCGATAGAAGTCGCAGTTGTTTCCGCTTTAGCTTGATGATTTTTATGTTCGTCGCCATCAAATTGCCGTCATTTGTTGACAAGTGGCGTGGTCGTGGCTTCGCGTACTTCGATTCCTCTCAGACCGACTGGGTGCTGAGTCCAGTACCCATCAACAGCACCTCATCCGCAATAGGAGCAACTCTCAGAGAGCTCTATTTGAAGAATGAAGTAATGCACTTCAACTGCGGATGAAGGAAGTTGTTTTCCAAGCTTTGCAAATTTGAAATTTTAGAAAGTATTAAAAATCGCTCACAACGATGATTGGCCTGATACACACAAAGCGAATGGCGGTCGTGGTCACAGCAAGGGTGTAGCTGTAGCGAATCTCGAAGGCGGATTTTGGCTAATACATAGCGTGCCGAACTTTCCTCCAATCGGTATTTCTTACTCATACTTTTTATTTCAACTTTTAAAAATCTATTCACTTAATCGTCATCACGTCATTCCATCCTCCGCTATAATTTCAACAATATCTTCCATTCTTAGTTTTATCGGTTACAAGTTCATGATCACATATGAGTTCCAGCGTAGAAAAAAAGTTTTAACAGCAAAATATGGCTATCCGGAAAGCGGCACGAAATTTGCACAGTCGCTTCTCTGCATTTCATTTGACGTCGATGCACTTCCGGCAATCAGCCAATATATGCGATACGCCCAAGTGACTCCATTTATCGCCAAATTGCCACAGTCGATGAAACTATTGCAAGAATTTCAATTCTTTGAAATTATCTTACTGCGGCTTACTCCTCCAGATAATATTTTTATTTTAGAGCACCGTACTTTGAGGACGTTATTCGCAAGAAATCCCTAACTCGATCGGATACTATATTCACCTACTCTCATACTATTCAAACTCGTAAGAGAATGAATGTAACAGTCTTTTCGAAGCACAAGAAATTCAACAAAGGTTCCTGTTTTTCTACTCCGCTGCCTTTCCTTTCTCGGAACGGGAGCACAAATGTTATTTCGTAGATCTTTGGCACGACCTTATTGCACCCAGTCTCAGAACACCACTTGGTGTCGAAACGTGGAGAAATGGAGCTGCACAGGATGTTGGAACACAATGTGGTGACGGCGCAAATGTTGGCTTCTCCAGAGTTTCAGAATTTTTAAACATCTTATCGTCGCATGCAGTCAAATGAATTACTGTTTTAGGTGTATGACGTTACTGAGGTTCAGCTACCTTCAGCAAAATTTAGCAGCAGTAGCGATCATTCTAAATGGGGTGTATCAATGAGAGAGTCGTCGCCGGTCGTATGCATTGGTGACGTTAACAGACAGGTAAAGATTGTCTTTTTGCCTTCCGTTTTCCTTAACAAAGCCACTAAGATTATGCGACTCATTACCATCACTATTACCCTTAACAATCTGTACCTACAATGCGCGTACACTTGCATCCGAGTCTTCGATGGAAGACTTGCTCATATAAGCAAAAAGGACAAGGTACGACGTTCTCTTCCTGGCCGAGACGAGATGATGTCACTTTCAACGCCGTCTATGACATCAAGGAAGAACTGTTCCTCGGAATATGCGACAGTAGAGGAGTCGTCCGCGCCGGCTTTCTCTTCAACACGAGTTTGTCCATGAACATTGATTCATTCGAACAACTTACGACCCAAATCGGACGATTACGATTAAAAAGATGTGGATCAATTCCGGCTTTGACAATCTTCGTCGTTTACGCGCCGACATCAAACTATGACGAAGAAGAAGTCAAAGCGTTCTGTATGGATTTGGGGAAGTTTTACAGAGAAGACTACACATTCTTCTAGATCATCATTGGAGATTTCAACACCAAGATTAAACCAAGAAAAACGTCTGAAGAACGTCACATCGGGACCCATAGAATGGAGCGAACAGGGTAAGCGGCTATCTGAGTTCATCATGGCGACCAAGACTACCCATGGTAACTCGCAATTCCAGAAGCCCCACCCCCAGCGCTGGACGTGGGAGTCTCCCAATGGAGAGTACTATAACGAAATAGACCACATCGTAGTAAATAGAAGGTTTTGCCTAACCGATGTTCCTGTTGTCCCAAAATTCTTCACGGGATCAGACTACCGTCTCCTTTGCGCAAGATTCTATTTCTCGCGGAAAGGAGAAAAAGCCGCTAAATTCCAAAACCGAAGTCCCAGAAGTAAACTGGGATTTAATCAATTCATTAGTCGGCTGCTGGGAAGATGCAGTTGTCGATAACATCGAGGAAGAATACGATCGGCTCATTCAACATCTTCACGCTATGAAAGCTGAGAGTTCGAAAGTCACCAAGAGAAGTCTGTCTCCAGAAACACTCGAGCTGATAAGCCAGCGTGGAATCGCACGAGCCGCAAGCAACAGCGAACTAACGTCCGAACTTGTAAAAAAACGCAGAGAGGCGATAAAAGAAGATCTTAGAGAGAGAAGAGCAGCAGTAATCGCCGAAGCTGCAGAGGCTGGAAAAAGCATTCGCAAAAGCCCACCGAAGCTTCGCCAATTATAAGACCAAAATGATTGCTCTCCGGCACCCAGACGGAGCAGTTACAGCGTCCAGAAAGACATTAGAGAAAACCATTCACGAATACTACTTGGATCTCTTCGATAGCCACGTCCACCTTCTGTCATATGAAATAAAGAAGGATGGATGTGTTGTACCATCGGTTCTCCCTTCCGAAATCCGACATGCCATTTCGTCGGTGAAAAAACGAACAGTACTAGGTCTGGACAAAACAAGACCAGAACATCTGAAGAACCTTCCGTCAGTTTTCGTAAACACACTGGCTCAACTCCTCACACATCACCTGTCTGAATGCAAGGTCCCTACTCAATGAAAGACCAGCAAGGTCGTGTTATTGTTTAAAGGTGACCTACACGATATCGGTAACTATCGCCCAATCTGCTTACTGCCTGTCGTCCACAAGTTTTCACTCGAGTCATCCTAAACGCGGCTGACAGAACACTAGACGAAGGACAGCTATGTGAGCAAGCAGGGTTTCGAAAAGGACTTAGTACGATGGATCGCAACCACACGGTAACACGGCTTATTGAGGTATCGTGAGAGTAGAAAAGACCGCTCTGTCTCACTTTCATCGTTTTACAGAAGGCCTTTGATTCAGTTGAGATAGAAGCAGTCTTGGAAACCCTTGATAGTCAAGTACTCCCTACTCAGTACATAAAGATTCTTCGTAAGCTGAATAAAATTTTCATAAGCAAGATATCACCATTCTACAACGATATTAACATTGACGTCAAAAAAGGAGTTAGGCAAGGCGATATCACCTCGCGAAAATAGTTTACCACCACTCTCGAGAGCGTCATGCAGACACTGGAGTAGGACAACATGGGAGTGAAAATCGATGGTCGACAGTTACACCATCTTCGCTTAGCTGATGACATCGTCCTTATAACACTATACATTAGCCAAGCGGAACGTATGTTTGCCGACTTTGATAAAGCCTGTGGAATGTTTGGTCTTCGACTAAATCTTACAAAAACAACGTTCATGAAGAACGGATTGGTTTCGCATGCCCCATTCACACTCAGTGAAACGAATATCTTTGAATGCTCCAGTTATATTTATCTAGGTCGGGAAATCAATATGGTGACCGACCTAGATCCAGAGCTGAGCAGAAGAAAAGGAACGGCTTGTGGAGCTTTCAAGAGCACCGAGGATGTAGTGAAGAGAACAAAGAACACCTCACTCCGTGCTTACCTTTTCGACTCAACGGTACTTTCTGCCCTAACGTATGCGTCAGAAACCTGGTCGCAGCGTAAGTGGGATGAAAGGTCACTCAGCGTTATCGAACACGCAGTCGAAAGGACGATGCTAGGAGTATTCCGGTTCACACAAGTAAGGGATGCAATCCGAAGTTCCGATCTGCGTCAACGATCAAAAATCAACGATGCAGTTGTGTACGCCAAACAGCCGAAGATAAGGTGGGCCGGGCACGTAATTCGTATCACTAACAATCGATGGACAAGAGCCGTTAGTGACTGGATTCCTCGGAATGTCAAACGCACTGCAGGAAGACCAGCGACCCAGTGGTCAGAGTTCGTTACAAAAAACCTTGAAGAAAGACATGATGCTCGACGAACCCTAGGGCGAGCAGAACCCACTGGGCTACTCTTGCACGCGACAGGGAAAACGGAAGATTTACTGGCGCCCGCTCGAGTCACTCGACGATCAATGGGACTACAGGTGATACAGGTGATTACCTTTACTGCTATTGCACCCGTTTCTATTTCCAGACCTCGCAGTTCAATCGTGGGGGTGGTGCTGCATGCATTCAAAACGGATCCCTCTGGACAGTATTTCACAATTTGGTGGCTGCTTTCAATGACTGCAATGCTAATCGTTAGTGAACTAGTATAAGTGAAGACAAAATATCAATAAAAATGTTGTTTCGTTTTAGGAAATAAACCGATTTGAAGAAGAACATGACAAATCACTTCAAATGAAGGCATTTCGCATAAATTCGCTATAGTTTCCATTTTTGGAAAGTAAAGGTATTGTCAAGCATAAAAAACCTTTTCAAAAGAAAGGCACAAGAGTCAAGTACTTTCTAAATTCAACAAATAAAACCTTGTGATTGACGCGGACCAACAGTAATGCCTCTCGCTGAACCGATTTTTACGAAACGTTCGTCTCATCAGAAATCACCTTTAATTTCATAGACTTCGTCCGCCCGAGCATGTACCAAAAAATATGCCAGATGAAATGGTATAAGGCGGAGGGGCGTTTTTGTGGGCTGCCATATGACTTTCTTTAACCTCTAAATTCTGCCGCTAACTGAGATAGTTAACTTAGCGACTGCTAACGGACTACTCTAATAGATATCACAAGTTCGAAGAATTTCTTTTGTAATCACACGCACCACATTATCATCATAATAATCTCGATTTAAAATGCGTTACCATATTAAAAATGAAAAAAAATTATTTGGAAAGTCACCCTAGTTGGTTTTTCACCTCGTGTAAACTCTATTCTGGTTGATATATTTATTTATGTGATTTTATAAACTAATCTTCTTAACCTGGCGCGAGGTTGGTACAGGCCTTCGTTGTCGTTGTCGCTGTTTTTGATGTTGCTGGTCGATGGCTGACGTTTCGGCGACTTCGCCTTCCTCAGAGCCGTGATGTTACGTGCGGGACAAAGACAAGGAAGATCTGTACCAACCTCGCGTCAGCTTAAGAAGATCAGTTTATAAGACCACATAAATAAATATATCAACGATCTATGCTGAGGTTTATAGAAAGTCGATCTTTCGATCTATTCTGGTTTTTGTGCGATGGACAATTTTAAACGATGTTGTTATGAAACTGCACACCTTTCGGTGCAATTGGCTTCTTCGCATCCGTGATCTGAGAAATCTAAAATCTGGATCGAATCTTCACAGTCGTTAATGCCTGTGATGCGGATTTCTCACTAGCATCGACTAGAATCCAATGGAGTGGAACATTCGACCCAAGCATAGCGGCTTTGAACAAAGTGGAGTTGCTTCAAACGACTGTAATAGCTAGCACGTTTTTGTTAGCAACTTGAAGTAAGCTTATTTAACATAGGAAATATTGGTTATTCATGCCACGCTTAAATCAAAATTGGCTTTAAAAAGCTATTTAGGTAGTCTTACTTCATCAGAAGTGAAAAGCAAAAAAGATGGTTCCGGAAGTAGAAGCCAATTTTAGTGATTCCAAAATGTACGAGGTGTCAACCAATAGAAAGGTTAAACACAGCTATTACCAATTTAGTAGTCTCTAAGCGAAATACAACCACAACGTTGCTGAGATATTTGCAAAACTCTGGACCGCAGGTGTCTATGGTGGGGAACGAACGCGCTATTGTCCTTTCCGGAGAGTAACGCGTTCACCACCACACCATGCGGGTCCCTCGTTTCGCTTGTCTCTCATCTATTTCTATCGATCTTTGCCGCAGCAATCACCCGTCAGCGGGATCCCGCGGGTGGTGAACGCGTTACTCCCCGGAAAGGACAATAGCGCGTTCGTTCCCCACCATAGACACCAGCGGTCCAGAGTTTTGCAAATATCTCAGCAGCGTTGTGGTTATATTTCGCTTACTACCCTGCCGCGAAATTATAATAGGCAGAAAATAAAGAGGTATAACATTAGTAGTCTCTCCTTAACCGCTTTTCGGGAGACAGCATTTCCTAGCCCCTTAGTGATGAAGCATTACAAAAATCCCAGTTTTAGTGTTTCAGAACACCATTTTTTCAGTGTTTTTGTGTTACAAAACGTCATAACTGGGTAAACAAACTTTTGCAAGTATTATTACGTGCGGAAAATGTTACATGGAAAAACATAGGTAAGTATGTGGTAGATTAACATTCATTCTGATCATAATATTGGTATAGAGGCGACTGTGGTGCGTGTGGCGCTGTGGTTGGAGGCGCCACTGAGACACACACGTGGAATCGATCCTCGTGCTTATGGCCCACCAAGCCTTCTATCCCTCCGGGGTCGGCAGACTGGTACCAGACTTGTCTGGGAGGATACCGGCATTGGCTCGATAGATTGGTAGGCCACCGTGGGTTATTATAAAGACCAGATGTGCATTCAGTCACCTCCAACGATACCTAATGAAGTCGAATGCATGGTGCATCCCTCAGCGATTCATTAACGCCGAGAGCTTCATCCTTCATCGCAGTGAGATACTGGTACATACGCAAGATAAAGTCAAGTTCTGTTAAGATCGACTACTGAGTAACAAAATATTTTGAAGGGCGATTTATTCCAGCTTTAATGTCTGATGACAGTTTAGTTTTATTATGAAGGTAGGAAAGAGGAAATAGCGGAACAAGGACAATGGAGCAAATCATTTCACCAGAAACAATGGTTTTTTCACACTCAATTGGTTTCTGCAGGTGGTACTGCTGTGAAAAGACAAAGCTCTTTTAATGGCCATTCAATTTAACTTTATTCTGATTTTCACTGTTTTCTACCATTTTCGTTTATTGTAACATCTGTTTTGATTTTTATAGTTTTTGTCGTTCTATTTGAACAGCATAGTGGTCTCTCACCCAGTAAGGCTGCATTTAGAAAGCGGATTTTGTCTAGGTGACAGAGAGTATGCCGAACTTGGCAATTGAACATGCGCAAGTTGTCGCCTTAGTTAACAGTAAACTGTAGGCTAATATTTATTTAGAGCTTTGCCATGTGATGAATGTGGATTTAAACCTCAAGCAAAACGAGCTCAAAACTGCCTTGAAGGAAAGTTTGACACAGAGTATAGATATAATCACAATCTTAACCTCTTTATTTACTGCCTATTCTTCTAAGGGCAGAGTATGTTGCGGAATATAACTTCTATAATGCTGAGATATTTGCAATTTTCCAAACCAAAAGATTGATAGAACTAGCTGAGAGACAGGCAAAACGAAGGACCCGCATGATGTGGTGGTGAACGCGTTACTCTCCGGAAACGACAATAGAGCGTTTGTTTCCCACCGCAGACATCTGCGGTCCGGAGTTTTGCAAATAGCTCAGCGTTATAGACGGAGCATGCGGTAAAAAATTGGACAATCTAGTGAGGTTGCTACATTGCAACGGTACTCCACAGAAGAAAATTCGGTTCGATACGACGACGAAGCTGTCGAAGTGTTAGCTGAATAGACTTTCTGTGAACCTCGTTTTAGGCTTTCAAGAAAGGAATAGAGAATAGAAATCCAGTTCTTTCCCTTCCAGGATCGTGCTATCTCTAATACATGTAGAGAGACATTCGTGCAAAACAGCGCTGATGTCTCTTCATGGGCGAGGGATGTATCATAGTCATAGCATCATGCATTAATGGAATACAGAAGCGTAAGATCAGTGGTTTAAGGTCAGCTCCAGCATCTAGACTTCACTTCTAAGAAAGCACAGGCAGTGCAGCGAGAGTACACTCGTTAACACTGCGTATCTTGGGAAACTACCACTTATCAATCAAAATATCAAGAACAAAACCCTTTGTTCTGCCGAAAATTAGGGAGAGATGAAAAGGCAGCGTTGTTGTAGGCCGAATATAAATCAGAAGTTGCAAAAATCTCAAAAACAACTATATGTGAACTAAATCTGGAAAAACGATGATAATAGATAATGATAGATCAAAATGTTTAATGGAATTGCAGTTAAGTGGGTATCAGGCTGTAGTGAATTTCCAGAGGCGAGCACGTATTTCGAATAAATACGACTAAAGTGGTAGTGTGGGGTGAGGTGCGGTGGCTAATATTCAACAGAAAACAACAACAAGTAAAGAAAGGTGAAACTCTCAGCGTCGGTGAACCCCTGAGGAATGCGCCATGCATTCCTCTCCATTAAGCATCGTTATGAGGTAATTGAATGCTTATCTGGCTCTTGCAATGAATCCCGGTGTCCAACCGATGTATAGAGTGAGCGCTGCTATCCTCCCAGATAAGTCTGGTACCAATTTGCCGAACTCGGTGGGACAGAAGCGTTGGTGAACCTAGAACGCAGGGATTGATAGTCATCACGAGCACGGTGCTAGTTCGACTCCGCTCAGGGCCGACCAAGCCTCTTATCCCTCTGGGTTCAGGAAGTTGGTACCGGACTTATCTGGGAAAAAATTCACTCTCTGCAATCCAATGGAAAATCCTCCGGCCCGGCTATCTCAGGACTCCATTGAGAATTGTTCGGTCAGCATTCCACGACATCAAGATGAAATGGAATTCCTCAAGCAGCAACCGAAGCCACAGGTAAAAATTGGAAGATCTTTGTGAACAACGGTTGCGAGGAAAAAAATCGAATGTGAGCAGTACTGGGATCCGCACAGAAGACGTAAAGACGGACCAAATGAAAGTAAAAATAAAAAATGAGAACTACACCATTTGCATTGCAGATCTTTTTTTATCTCCTGTCTGCATTGTTTTGCATGTTTGGACGTTAGTTCGCGGTTGACTGCAACTCGTGCGATTCCACGCTGGCGTATGAGGTCGAAAGTTTCTAGAGATAGACGTCTCTTGGTGACTTTTGAACTCCTAACTTTCATAGTGCTAACGTGAAGATGTTGAATGAACCCATCGTATTCTTCGTCGATGTTATCGACATCGGCATCTTCTAAGAGGCGTTCCGGAGTTTTGCAAATATCTCAGCATCCTTGTGGCTGTATGTCTTGAATACCTTATGCGATTACAGCGTGAAAAACCACATTTTCACCTTTCATATTCCGATAATTTGTTCTTACATTTTTATTGATAAGTATAATGGTGACCACTACGGTGAAACACCACTATACCATAGAGAAGTCGCTGTTGAGCACAATGAAGAGACCTTGAAATAAAATCATTCCTTGAAGTAGTAAAAGTCAGAAAGGAAACGATGAGTATCATAGTTTTTTGAAGACTTTAACAGAACACTGCAGAGATTTTTTTTACACATTTCTACAGTTGCATAATTATGACATAAAAAAGAACAAAGCTTTCGGGGTTGATCAATCCTTTAGGGATGCGATGCATTCGACTCCATTAAGCATCGTTTGGAGATAATCGAATACATATCTGGCCTTTACAATGGACTCGTGGTACCCTACCGATGTATCAAGCCAGCGATGCTGTCCTCGCAGACAAGGCTGGTACCAATGGGTACGTGTGGCGCAGTGGTCGGAGGCGCCCTGTAGCACACACGTAGAATCGAACCCCGCGCCCATAGGCCATTATGCCCTCATCCCTCTTCGGTCGTCATGCCATTCATTAATTAGGTAAATATTCTGCTGTGTGTTAATGGTTCAATTTTAAGCGATCATGGCAGTTTCCGTTGCAATGATTATTCCATTTGTTATAACAAGAAGCACATCTATTGAAACGAATTTCTGAATATGCAAAAAATGGGTTAGGGTAGTGTTGGAATTTCGAATCAAGTCGACTTTCGGCTGCTCCAAAGCTTTTCAGATTCCAGGAAGCGTCCTTGATCTCCTTAAACTCGCAGTACATCTGACAGCGGCACTCTTTCTTCTTTTGATGCGGATCTTTCTTATTCTACGTGTATTTAATGCGATCGCTTGCCAACTTTTTCAGTTCTTTTTTCGGAAAATCGGCTTCGGTGTCGACCTCTACCTCCCGCTTTTTCATTTTTTCTGGCCTATAATTTTAATCTCTCTCCTTTTTAATGAGCATTCAGCACTGCGTCACTCCTACGGATGCAGAATTAGTTTTGGTTCGGCTGTTATTCGCTAGTGCGTTCCAGCTTGAAGGAGGGCGCATGTAGCGCAGTGGCCGGGAGCGCCCTGCAATACACATGGGATCGATACCAAAACTCCAAACTCACCATACTTTTCATCCCTCCGGGGTCTGGAAATTGTTACCAAACTTCCCATGACCGACTTTCTGTTAACCTCGGCATTAATTGATAATTCAATGTTTTTCATCAATAAGCAGACACGAGGTTGTTAATATAGAATTTATTAGAACACAATTGCTGACGTTTCGGCGGTTTCGCCTTCTTCAGAGCCTGGAAAGGTCAAATTGAGATGCGATCTACTCAGCCAAACACTTTCATAACCCTAGCAGATAAAACTTGATAAATCGATTTGTATTCGCATAAGAAACAGCTTCATTCAAACACCTACCGTTTATTTGTTGTAAGTATTTAAGTTAGTTGGTGGATAGCCGCCGCACAGAGTAATACATGGTCGATAACTGGGTCCATGTCAGATCATTGGATCAGCCTGAGGTATGGCGCTAGGTC
>UYYA01000311.1:0-72433 GCA_900624975.1 Angiostrongylus costaricensis
ATTTGGTTTTATACCCTGTATGTCGAGTCAACCAAAAACCTGTAATCAAGCGAATAAAATTTCCATGCGAGGAAGTTTGTGAAATCTTCCAACACTTTCCTCCAAGACACTTTTTTTATTTCACTTAACATGAGACGTCATCACTTCTACTATGCAGATCCCAGCTACTCGTGCATTCGATTCGTCTCCTCAGCTCCATCGTCTACTGCGGTCCTCGAATATTTCGCATGATGCTTTAGCTGATGCTTGAAGATTTCGTCTCCTTTGCGAATGTCGTAGATTGCTGGTCGAGTTTATTCTTTTTCAAGCTTGAAGGTAGCCTAGCTAAGACGTTCGCACGTCAATTGGAGGGAACATTGGAACGGGGGTCGAACTAGTGCCTTTGCCACCTGTCGGACGGCATAACTTACCACTGCGCTATTTGCGCCAGCATAAAAAATTACAATACACGAAGAATTTAAAAAACCTTGAAGATTTGAAAAGGATAGATATTTTGATTAGGTTTCACTTCAGAAACTAAACTAAGAGACTAAGGGGTCGTCTCCCACCTTAACTATAACTGCGGCCTCAGCTTAACTGGGTTCGTTGCCGATTTGGGCCCCCCAGATCAATCCCGTTGACGGGTGATTGCTGATGGCAAAAGATCGATAGAACTAGCTGAGAGACAGGCAAGACGAAGGACCCGGATGGTGTGGTGGTGAAGTGCGCTTCTCCCCGGTAAGGACAACAGCGCGTGTTCGTTTCCCACCGCCTACACCTGCGGTCCGGAGTTTTGCAAATATCTCAGCATCATTGAAGTTATATTTCACAATGTATACCCTGCCGTTGAAAAGAATAGGCAGTAAATAATACGTTAAATTGAGACTATGGGTAGTTATAATTGGGTTCGCGTTCTTGACGAAGTTAACCAATTTGTAAGACCATTGAAACTGGGAGACGGGCAGAAATTTGAGTCCAAAGATAAGTGAGAAAAGGAAAGTAGAAAGAAAGGTAAAAATTAAAAAATGAATGAAAATATATTGGTTGGCAAATTGGTACCATACGTGTTTGAGAGGATAGTAACACTAAATCGACACATCGATAGGCCACCACAAGTTATTGTACATGTCACTTCTTACGATGTATTTCACTAACCCTGTAGGGATGGAAGGTTTGGTGGACCATGGGCGCAGGATCGATTCCATGTTTATGTTGCAGGCCGCCTTCGACCACTGTGCCACATGCGCCCGACCTCTGACAGATCCTCAAAACTTGGTGCTTGTGTATCCAAGCAATGTATAAAAAAGCAGACATGCTGGATGAGAGAAAGGTTAAACTAGCGCAGAAATTTTACGATATATTCGGTGCGCATATCAAAGAGATGGACCTGATTATTTTTTTTACACGTTAATGCAATCTTACTGTTGGTTTGGTATTGTAAAGAATAACGCGTGAACTCTTGAAATGACCTAGATGATCGGATCGCTTACAATTTTTTCATCGTATCTTATCTTATCGCATTGTGTCTGAGTATTTAAATGGAAGTAGGCACTCTTTTAAAATCCTTGGTTGTCGGCGACTCGTGCTCACATCTCCACCTCACCTGAGAAGTTGATGACCGATAGAGTAAGCACGTACATTATTTTTTAAGAATATTGCACAGAAAGTTTATTACAGAATTGTGTGTGCAGAAGTAGATCATTCCTTTTCTTCTGCTTAAAGTATCAACCAGGGTTAAACACGACTTATCCACCAATGTAGAGATCATTAAAAACTATATAATTGTGCGGCAAGATGTGATAGCAAAACAAGGTTTTAACTTTAATAAGCACTCTTTGATTGACAAGGTAACACAGAGTTGACAGAAGAAACTTTATTCGGTTGACGTATCGATATTTTCGCCTTCCTCAAAGTTAAATTGATCCGCGTCGGTTGTCCACACTTCTTCTTTCTTTTGATGTGGGTCCTCTTGATTGCATCGAGCCGAATCCACTGGAGTTCGCAGTAGTTTAAAAACCTTTAAATTCTGAACAAGTGAAGTAGCATTTGCCTCGAATGCATTTATAGCAGTGGTTTAGTTATTAATGAGCTTCTCAGCCAGTAGCTGTTCAGATTGCTTGAATTTGTGCAACATCTGCTCGATCATCGGTGTGCAGGTATAATAGATTCTACTTCATCTGTTGGCTTTCTCTCGACCACTGCAACGCTGCAGTTTTTGTCCGTTGAATTGCTAACATCGCTCTTTTGCTGGGATCAGGAAAGGTTTTCTCTTCACAGAGACCAAAGCAATTCACAATGAAGGGCACTTTGATAGAATTCAGGCTCACTTCTCATAAAAATTTGGTCGCTTTCCTTACATAAAAAAGCGCTGAGCCTACATGAAGTTCAGCCCAATTAATGGTGCTTCATTATCGAGCCATCGCACTTTCTACTGCTTTGGAGTTTTTAACTACTGTTTTGTTTAATTATAAAAGCTGAGAGTTTTTCTGCAGATGTTTTCGGATGAGCAGCTATCGGCTGCGGACAGTCGCCGTCCTGTGATTAAAGATATCTATAACTCGTATATAATGCTGAGATATTTGCAAAACTTTGGACCGCAGGTGTATGCGGTGGGGAACGAACGCGCCCTATTGTCCTTACCGTGGAGTGGCGCACTTCACCACCACACCATCCGGGTTCTTCGTTTTGCCTGTCTCTCAGGCTAGTTCTATTGATCTTTTGCCATCAGCAATCACACGTCAACGGGATTGATCTGAGGAGCCCAAATCGGCATTGAACCCAGTTAAGCTGGAGCTTAGTTATAATCACAATCTTAACCCTTTTATTTACTGCCTTTTTCTTTTTAATGGCAGGGTTCGGAGTTTTGCAAATATCTCAGCATTATATACGAGTTATATTTCGCAACATACCTTGCCATTGAAAAGAAAAAGGCAGTAAATAAAAGGGTTAAGATGTCTATAACGTTCTCCATTATTATTCAGCGGCTCGTATGCCATGTATACCTTACATATATAGCCATACCATATAGAACCTTACAAACCATTTTTTCATTGTGCTTTCCGTATCCTTTATGTGTACCATGCCTTGACGGTATTTGAAGCTCCTAATGTCTGCTTATGTGGACGTCCGAGTTTGAACTCAAGCCACGATATTATTTTCATGACTTCAGAGCACCATTCTGTAGGACGCTGATCAAGATATGAGCGTTTAAACCCTGCTGAAACAAAATATTGAGAAAATACTTATTTAAAAAATTTTCTTACGAACTCGTTAATGACGCAACCTGCCATCATTTCGTTCATCATCCTATTTATCGTTTGCTTTCAGCTCATTGTGTTTCAACCAAGACGTTCTTTAAGGTTACAACGTCGTGGTTTCTTGCGATACTAGTTCCACTTAGCCTTTTGGTACCAAAGATAACGGATCCATGTGAAGATGAGGCTGAGCGCTCCGATACTCCCATGGTCACAGCTGAGATGCTCACCAAATTCATCAATTTCTCGGTCAGATACTGATAGTAACTTTGCGTTTAAAAGCGAACAGCGAACATAAAAAAGCTCCATAATAAAATTATTATTTGAAATTACTTGTCTCATTTCAGAATTTTTTTCGAAATTCTTGTAAAACAAAAAATTTCAAAAATACGAGATTTTATATCTCCGAGTGAAATTGGGTTGTCCGAAAAACAAGGATAACGCAAAGAAAAAACAAATGAAAGGTAGGAGAGATAGAAAACAAATTATTCTCCATCAATCAAAAATTTTTTCTGCGAATAAGAGTAGAAAAGGTCACAACTCCGTTTTGTAGATTCGACTCCTATCTGCGGTTAAAGTAGATCCAAGGGTGCGTGTGGCGTAGTGGTCGGAGGCGCAGCACACACGTGGAATCGATCCCCGCGTCCATGGCTCACGAAGCCTTCCATCTTACCGGGGTCGGCAAATTGGTACAAGACTAGTCTGGGAGAATAGTAGCACTGGGTTGATACATCGGTAGGCTACAGCAAGTTATGGTCAATGCCAGATATAAATTCAATCACCTCCAACCATATTTAGTGAAGTCGAATGGATGGTGCATCCTTCAAGGATTGATCAACGCCGAGAGATTTACCCTTTTAGCTTTAAGGTAAATCCATGTTCGGACTTCTTTGAATTCACTTGTGGAATCTGGAAAGATGAACATCTCGTTGGACCATGCAAAAGTGCCATTAATCAGTTTGAGATTCTGCGAGAAAAGGTTGCGACAGAAATGAGAGGTAATAATTACAGTATTAAAAGTGAGTTTGTTTCCATAGTACACATAGGTGCTCGTTATAGACGTAGTCAACTTACTATTTGAGATAAACTCGTATGATTGGAATATTAATAGCGAATGATTGTATTTCGTCGTTTTTGTGCGATTTTAATGACCCACTCTTAAGCAATCTTCGAGTCGTCCGAGGTTTCCCAGTCGAAATCTGCACGTGCCGTGAAGGCAATATACCGTAAATGTATGGATAGGGAGGAACTGAACCGTATCGGTGCTAAAAACATGATTCGTGAGATACGAGTAGGTTTTCTCGAAGGTTTAGTGTGTCATAATAATTTGGTGTAGATGGAACAAATTAAACCTTAAGTGTAAATATTGCACGGCACTTTAGAGAGAATTAGAAAAGCGTTAGCTCCACCAATGTAGGATAAATTGTGGGATAAAAAGAGCAAATGGCATAACTTTGGTTAGACGCCTTTTCTTAGACAAGGGATAGATTGACGGACTTTTCTATGGCATTTACTTCTTTTACCATTGTTTTTCGGCTGAAATGCCAAATTCATTTTTAACTTGGGAAGTTCTAAGGTGGGCTGACCTCTCTGGACATCGTAGATAAACAGCCAGAAGCATCCCCACCAGTTATACTGCATTCACATCATGGAAGAGACCTGCAGCTCTGGTAGAAACGAAAGAACGATGGCCAAAAATTGTAGGTGCGAATTGCGGAATTAGCAGACTATAAATTGTAAAATGACCTTTTGAGAAATCTGTTTACACCTACATTGAGATTTTGCGAGTACAAGAGCACAAAATTTGGATACTCGGACGACCTGTCTTAACTAGTTGTGCGTACCCCTGCACATTTGCTATTCGTTTCTTTCCCTCGCAAACGCCGTCCATAGTGGTGGTTTTATCACAGCATTGTGGAGCGCGCGAGTCTCACACCGTGATCTGTGAAACAACTGCGGCTGCGAGTACAGCCGACTAACGTTGATTACGAACACGACCGCTTAACGTGTAGGTGGCCACCTTTGGAGCCGTCTGCATTTTCGTGGAGTCCACTCTACTGTTTTTTTCGTCCATCTGTCGTCTGTTCTTCTCATTATGTGACCGCCCCATCTATGTTTCGCTGTCAATATATGTTTTTCTGGATCCCGAAGATGTGACAGATTTCGGAGAACAGAGCTTTGTATTCCGGCTAGATATTGAGAGTGCCGGTTATATTTCAGAAGATGTCGTTCAAGCACTTTGTGAGTAGTGCGGAATATTCTTGACGTGGTTGAAATATGGAGAGCACTCTGTGAACATGCATAACTTCGGCAGTCAACAATTTTTTCAACAACGAGTACGCCTAATAGAAGTGCATCTGTATACATGAGCTCTATAACCTCCTACTCTACCGTTAAGATGAGGTGTTCATAAGTGAGGTGCATAAGTACACAAGGAAATCTTGGAGCGTTGCATAGCAGAAGTAAGTAGTCTCTGCCTCTCTAGAAACCAGGTAAAATCGACAGTCGAGAATCCGAGAAAGCGTGCTTTGGGATTTATAATGAATATGTCATAATGTCTTAAGTCGTCCAAGGTGGCTAAAAGTATTTAGTATATGTTGTTCACTGTCATTCTTATTGTATGAAGACAAGTATTTGTACTTTTTTTTTCGTATTGTATGTATGTATTGTTCAAAAAGTTAGACAAAAGGTTCACAAACATGGCATAGAACTCTCTATTACCAGTGTAGGGTTGCGGTGTTTCCTGGCCAATGTTAGATAGAGAAAAATGGCGTCGAGAACGTTTCAACTTAACGACGCTTCTCATCGACGCCTTTGAGAGCAGAGGGCTTCAAGTCTTTATCAAAATCGACGTCACGATCGACTCAAAAAATACTTCGCGAGCACTGATTGAGGTAGCAGAGTTGAATTCTTTAATAATAAACCAATATACTCTACCAAAATAAAAAAACCATTTATAGCACCAATAATAAGAAATAAAAATATTAAACCTCATACTTTATAGTTGTATAGCCAAAATTCCCGCTGTCGCTTTTTTTATTTTAGACTCTTCCATTGTTTGGAAATGACTGTGCGTAGTTTGCTAGTAGTATCCTTTTTCAGTTTAGTCAAGGACGTCTAGGCTTGGGTCCGCATCGAGATTACTACTTAGACAGGGAAAAGTATAGGGTTAAGATTGCTGCTTATAAAGAGCTACTTATCAGATTGGTTAGTTTACCTGAGTATATCGAAGCTTCTTGTGGTATAAGAAATTAAGCAACTTGTATGGGAGAGAACAAATCTGGTAAGTTGAAAATTTCAGGTTAAACTAATCCACGACGACGCCAATGTTTCTATAAAAGAGGAACAAATTGCATACGATGTGGAAGCGATCATTGACTTCGAAAGCAAACTGGCGAAAATCGTAGTAGCTACTGAAGATCTAAGCAATTTCACTGAAATGTACAATCTGAGACGTCTTAGTGATATGCAAACACTCATGCCTCTGGTAGGTATTTCACTCACCAGAAGAGCGCAACAACAAGAATGTGCATTTTTCGCAAGAGTGTAACAAGGAGATAAAACAAAAGTACGAGTCAGGTTAACTGGACCAGTTACTTTTATTCCGTCACTCCACCATCCATCCACAACTACCTAGCTGCAGATCCACAAATACTCATTGCAGAAATCGACTACATGGGGAGGTGCCGTCAATCTTGGAGTTTTCTTGAAGTTTGCAAATCACAATTCGATTTCAGGCTCACCACTCTACTCAACTTCACAGATCCTGTGACTATCACAAACTACGTTTACACTCGCTATACTCTCACCTGGGGTGGCGAACTTGGAGAGCAATATGAAGGAGTTGCCAAGGTTAGTAATAAGCCTGAGCACGTGAGTACCGAGAAGTTCGACTATAATTAAGGTCCATGGTTGGTATTATGTAGACATACCTTACATCTTTACTAAAACAGAAAACGAAATTTAAAATCAGAAGCAATATAAAGTGTGGGGCACACCATATTTGATTTGCTGCATCGGTTTTCATTTTGAATAAATTATCAATGATTTTTCCCAATGGTTTGCCGCCTCATCGTCGCTAGGAGGTGTTCCCGGGTATCAGGCTGCGATTCGGAAAATTAATTCCTATGGCAGGGTCTCCCAAGCTGAGAAGGAGTCCTGCGTTTTCATCAGGAAGCCTAGCTAAGAGTAAACCAATACAAGGATCCGCCATCGTCCTGGTATCAAAGTCGCATGGTGGCAAATCTCCCTCTGATCCACAAAGACCGTGACTGCCAGTGGTGGTGAAAACCTGGGTCAGAGTTCGGTCATGCTGACCTCGAAATTTCAGGGAACCACAATTGCTTAACTAGCAATTCTCCGACGGAGACTATGTAGGCCCGCACAATAGTGAGGAGGGATCATTCAAGTATGAAGTATCAAGTTCCAATAATTAGGAGTTTCTCACTATGATTAGGAATATCCTCACATAATATTTCATCAGATAACTGATCATTCATAAAACTTTTG
Source organism: Angiostrongylus costaricensis (assembly GCA_900624975.1). Taxonomy (NCBI): domain Eukaryota; kingdom Metazoa; phylum Nematoda; class Chromadorea; order Rhabditida; family Metastrongylidae; genus Angiostrongylus; species Angiostrongylus costaricensis. Next base: position 7,743 of record UYYA01000311.1, read on the forward strand.
TAGCCATTACTTCTCCAACGCTCTGCTCCAATCCACGTGAAGACATCTTAACCCGGCTATCTTCGAGATTGCAAGGAGAATCAATTCGACTAGCACTCTACGACACATAAACGGAAGGCGAAATCCCTAAACAACATCCAATACAACATGCGAACTGTTCGAACACTGTTGTGAACGCAAAATACGAGGAAAACAAGTCGTATTCAAGAAGTGCTGGAACCCCTAAAGTAGATGTGATGACAGGTCATGCAAATGTAAATAAATAAACTAAAAGTCCTACTAAACCACGTGAAAAAGTTTTTTTTTAATTGTTGGAACACCCATTTTGCTAACGCGGAAAGCGTGCTAATAGCCTAGCTATTAATCTTTTGTGGAGAAGTCTTATCTATTTTGTTATATTTCCAGGAGTTCCACTACCTCATGTTCGGGCAAAGGGAAACAACTCCTTTGTGGAAAAGATGTGTAGGTGGTGCTATGGCGCGAATGCAATATGCTTCCGGTGCATTATACGTTAGGAAAGCATTTAATGAGGTTGGTTCTAAATTCATCAAATTTCAAAAGGGTCTTCTATCAATGCAGCTGTTGTTGGAAGGTAAATACTTTCAAAAGAAAAGGAAAAACCTCGATCAATAGGTTGCAATATGAAATCGCCAATTAACCCTTTCTCTACAATTTTTTACAACACTTGAGTGAAAGTGGCACTGCGAAGAATTTTGCCTTCTAAAGGAAACCAAATATGCGGCAATGGAGATGGTCGTCAATCTGCAAGAGGCATTCAACGACATTCTGCTCGAGAACGACTGGCTTGGCAACACTACGAAAGCGGTCAGTGGAGAATCTTTTCAGAAAAAAAGAGTATTGAAATCAACTCAAGTAATTAGGCTGCGCTCGATAAAGCAAGCCAGATGCTGCTACAAATCGGATATCCAGATTTCATCCTTGATGACGAGAAGCTGGACAGATACTACAGTGAGGTAAGTGCGAATGAATGGCTCTTTACTCGTTGCAAGCTTCGACTTACCCTTTCAGACACCTCAGCTGTGAAGAACGTAAAAAGCGATTAAGGCATGCCTTTGAAAATAATGGCCGTTTTAAAATATTTAAGATTTTGAGAATGATATAACTTTTTGTCGGACTAACATGAGGTTTTTTCCCATCAAGAAACGTTTTTAGTCTAGCTAAGCACCATAACGTAACCAGACAAAATTCTACTAGTGAGATTATGTTTGTGTCGAATAGCGAGCGGAAAGGAAGGCATGTTTTTCCAAACGGTCCACAAGCTGAGAATGAGACCAATATTTCTGCTTAGAAGTGCAACAAAAGTCTAAACTTATGCTGTGACAAATGCAAGCTACGCTTGGCCACCTTTTCACTAGAAATGGCGTAAATCTTTCGTCAGACTGAGCGTAGACGACTTTTCTAACTCTAGAAAGAACCATAAGTTACATTTCGGTGGGTTACGCTCAAATGAGGAGCGTGTAACACAGTGGTTAAAAGTGCCCTTCAATACACACGCGGTCTTTAGCTCAATCTCGTGCCACGAGCTCACAAGCCCTTCTATTTCTCCAGGCTCGGTAAACTGATGCCAATCTTATGTGGGAAGATAGCAGCACTGATTTGATACAGTGGTGGGCGATCGCGAGTCACTATATAGGTCACAAATGAACTACATTACCTTAAACGATTCTTAGTGAAGTCTAGTGCATGAAACATCGTTCAGAGATTGATCAACGCCGAGAGTTTTATCCTTTATCCCCTTTATTAATCAAATTTGTGCGAAAGCCCAAAAAACTTTGAGTGCCTACTTCCAGCTCTCTATCAAGGAAGTGGATTCGTACACTCAGATGCTGGAAAAGTTGAATCGATGGAAAAGTGACTTCGACTTTAAACGTCTCATAAAGCCGGTCAATAGGAATGAATTTGATTTCAACCCTGCAAGCGTGAACGCCTTCTATAATCCGCACACAAATTCTATTAGTAAGCAAGCCATGTCTATTTTCCGTGTCTTTGCCATTAGTAAAAATATGGCTAAGATTTTGCCTAACTACCTTTATAACTTCTACGAAAGTCCAATCCGTGTTTTGCACAAGCTTTTGCAATTTTTTTGCCAATTCTGGAGGTTACAAACTAAGCAACGATGTTTGAGCATCACTACTTTTTCCAGCGAGGTAAAAGAAATATTAGGTAAGATCAGGAAGCTTTCACGAAACCTTCTATCTACTTTGAGTTTTTTCTAGAGTTCCCAGCAGGCATCCTTCAAGAGCCCTTTTTCCACGAAGCTTCTCCAAAGTAAGGTTTTCATATGTGAGGAAAAGAATTTTTATAAAAACCGTTATCCATTGCTGGGAAAAAACAAGTCATAAGAGAAAAGAAACAGAGAACTGTCACTGAATGCGACATTCAAACTAGTCCAGGAGGGAACGAATCACAATCTGGCAATCTCATTTCAGAGCGCTGAACTATGGAGGAATTGGAGTGGTTATTGGGCATGAGATCACTCACGGATTTGACGATGCAGGTTCCCTTAAGTTCATTTGTGGTTCACCATTTCCCAAATCCACTTTAGTTCACTTTCTTTTGCTTTTTACTTTTTTTAGGAAATTAAGAAGTCACTTTCCCGTTTTTTTCAAACAATTAAATTTCACTTAAAAAAACGACAGAGGTGTCTGTCATTTTCTGTAAGAAATTGCACGTTATGCAAATCTTATCACTCCTTCCATTCCATGCGTTTCCTCGTATTCACTATCCACAAAAGTATTCAGATTTACTATGTAAGTTCGACAACTGCTTGAAGATTTTACCGTTCCATATGAATATTACTGAGTGGTGACCAAGAAAAATTCTCCTTGTCTTCGTCAAACTTAAGCGCGAGCCAATTTTTTAATTCAAGAAACTGGACTGATCACAGACTGGTCTGGTTGCGATTTCGTCGGTTGGATAATAAAGAATTATTTTGTCTGGTCCAGGTTCGAATGATTTCATGAGGAATCTGAGTACAGTTACGATGACAATATGCGGTCCAGTGTTGCCCTCGATAAGCAAATAAGTCCATATTCGTTCGAGGATAGTGCGAAGTGAAAACACTTTGACAGTTTGTTGAGCACCCATCGTCCTCCACTTCGTTATTCGCTTAGCCAGGAGCCGAATAAATGCTAACTCATTACTACTTCTGACAACAACAAGACACTAAGCAATATCGCTGATTTAATTTTTCTATTCAAAAGAATCAGCCGAGAGCTCACTTACACTCTCATCCATCCCGCCATGGTCGGGAACACGTTTGGGAAAACCTCATTCTTTGCAATCCAAGTGTGAGCACTCTAACTCAGCTATCAAAGGACTTAGGAGAATAGGCTTGAGCAGCATTTAACCATGTTCATAGAAAAGGTTATAGTCCCCAAGTAGCACCCAAATGCACGTATGAAAATATATTCGTAGATGATCGGTGAAGAAGCGAATCCAATTTAATAAGGGCAGGTATCGGAGCAGTACTTTGAAGACGGCTCTTGTAAACAAAATCTCACAGGAAGCCAACATGATGCCGTTGGAGGTCTGCGAAATTGGTGGAACAGCGATGTTGAGAAGGAGTTCTTAAAGCGGGCGCAATGCATCATTGACCAGTACAGCAAGATAAAGGTAAGTTCGAAGAACGACCGCCAGCTGTGGCGGTGAAGATTCCAAGTGTTTGAACGAAATTATTTGAAAAACAAAAAAAATTACCGTCTTCTGAAAATGAACCTACGGTATATACGATAATAGATGCTTTGAACGAAGGAAGAGTACGTTGCATTCCTCTATCTGAGACTTAATTTTTAATGTGGGAGTCGGCGTGTTTACATCCAAAAACAGGATGGACGGGCAGATATCTTAGGAATGTCGTTGATCGATATTTTACGATTTTCTGTAGCTGTAGAATGGGTGGAAGAGCTCCACAAAGAAATTCACTTCAGGTTCCCGAAACTGGCCAATATCTGAATGGCAAGCTAACACAAGGAGAAAATATTGCCGATAACGGTGGAGTAAAGGTAGCATTCAAGGTAATTTTTCAATCTAACATTAAGACCTACGCCTTATTCCATTAGATTTTCTTTAAAAAGGTTTTACATTTATTCGTTTATTTTGAAAAAAGGTGGAGTTGCTAGCGAAGATGAGTTCCGTTTCCTTCGAAACTTTAAACAATCTTGAAAACATACCAAATGCAATAAATGTAATTTTTCGGCTTACAAAAGTTACCTAAAGAAATATGGAGAAGAAAAACGCATTAAAGGACTTGAACAGTTCAGTAACGAGCAAATGTTCTTTATCGGATACGGCACGGTAGGTGAAACTGATTTTCTTGGTTTACACTTCCGTTCAGCCATCTTTTTAGTTATTTTTTTCGCCTATAAGCACCAATGTGGTATGGCATATATAGCACTCTTAAGCGCACTATTTTAAGACGAAAAAAACCATACACTAACCATTGTAGGAGTGTCGTGCTACGTAACGGGCGGTATCACTGCTATTAAAAAGACGCATGTCGTGCGGTGGTTGGAGGCACCCTGCAACACATATGGGATTGATTCCCCGCCCATGGCCCACCAATCCTTCCATCCCTCCAGGATCGGCAAATTGGTACTAGACCTGTCCAGGAGGATGGCAACACTCATTCGCTCGATAAATCGGTAGGCCACCATGAGTCACTGTAAAGGTCAGATATGCATTCAATCACCTCCAACGATGCTTAATGAAGTGGAATGCATGGCTCATCACTCGGGGATTGAACAACCCAGGAAACTTTATCCTCTTTTTTACCACTGCTACTAAGTTGCTTAGAAATTACTGTCGGATTTGCAATTTCCTTTTCTTCGAATGATGTGCTATTACATGTCATTACAAGCTTTCTAAGATCCATTGAGTTTTTGCCATTTTTAAACATTACAATTACTTGGTACTTATACTTGTGCGGGCCGCAGCATAATTATCATTTTTCGGAGATTTGCTGGTTAAGCCACTGTGATTCTCTGGAATCCTGTGGACAGCCTGGCCAAAGCCCGCCCCGGGTCGTCACCACGGCAGGCAGTCGCAGCCCTTGTGGATCAGAGGAGGATTTGTCACCATGCGACTTTAATACCAAGATGGTGGTAGATCTTGGTGTTGGTTAACTGTTAGCTAAGCTTTATAATGGAAAAGCCGGATTCCTTTTCAGCTTAGGAGAACCTGCCAGAGAGACGAATCCACCTGCTGTATATCGTAGTCCGACACCCAGGAACACCTCCAACCACGATGACGCGGTAAACCGTTGGGAGAAAACATTACAATTATTTGTGTCAAAATAGTAATCCTGTCAAATCAATCTTTTCGAATTCAAATCGGCAATAGTACAGTGCAATCGCCTCGATACGTTAAAAAGGTGTGGGCCAATGTAATGTTAAGCAAAGCGTAGTGGAACGTAGGTTTGGAAACTCCGTCGTGGTGAATTCGACCTTAATGATGAGGAGTGTACCAGGAGCTCAAAAAATGAATGCTGAAGCAGTTGAATTAAATTGGAAAGAATCGCCGTTTCAAAGTGTCGTCGGCACTCACTCTTCCTGGACAGCAGGGACGAGCAACATGGTGACCGTATGGTGAGCTGCGACGGTGAATTTTTGACTGTATAGATAACGGTCGACAATCCGCCCAATGGTTAGACCGGAATGAAGCAGCGCAGCAGTTCCAAAAGCGGAAATTGATGCGAAAAAAGTCATGTTGACCGTTCCGTTTGCTGGTCTGCTGTTGGTTCATTCCGTCATACCACATCTTGAATCCGAGTGAAGCAATTACGGCGACAAAAGTGTTTCTAGAATGTCGAAGAGACGCACTGGAAACTTTAGTGGTCCTGTCCTTAAGTGGTCATCAGAAAGGCATAAATGCTTTTCAACGAGGACGTGTGGCTACATGTCGCACCACGACGCTGCAGAAGTTCGACGAGCTGAACTACGCAACTTTGCTTCATCCATCATGCTTAGCAAACCTCTTGCCTTTCGACCACCACTTCTCCAAACATCTTGACATCTTCCTGTACGAGAACTGGTTTGGAAACTAATTTGCGGTTAGAACTTCCTTCAACGACTTCATCTTTTCCAGAAGTTTGGAATTTTATTCTTACGTGAATTAATATAGCTAGCACTAACCTAAGCTATTCAATTCTGAAAATACAGAGGTTAAAATCCGCCATTCACTTTCGAACAACCTAATAAGGCACAGGGCTCGCTGGTTCGATATTCGGACAGGATCTACAGCTTTTCAGTACACCTAGAGGCAGTGCATTTGGTGACAATGAATCCCACGTTGAAAAAACGAGAAATATTTGTTTTTAGGTTGACTGCGCTATGAAAGAAAAGACAGCCGCACCCACATAGAACCACTAACAAGAATCTCTACATGAAATGTCAGAAATCTTTTTAACCTTAAATGACTCTGCCTTCGCATGTTTTCTCCGTTCTGCATTCAGGAGTGCACTCCGCAAGGTCGATATATGCCACTAAGGGAAGTAGCACAGTGTATCCACCTTCCTGAACAAATTATAGTTGTATTCCGCAATGTATTTGTCAATGATTTTTCAGCTATTGTTTTTTGGTTGCAGAAGAAATGACAAAAAAGATACAGAAAGTAAAGATTTGCAGATTTGGTGTGCTCATGCAACGAGAGACTATTCGTGGGCAAGCATTCTAACTGATTCACATGCTCCTCAGAAATATCGGTATGTGTTTCACGACCTGAATTCTCAACCCTACAGCGTAGAAGTACAAGCACTTTAGAGGTGTTTTCATTCGTAGAGGTTTCAGTGAATTTTTTTCTTCAATATGAAGATGGAAAAACACTTAAAGCAAGGATTATGCCACAAAATTGTTTTCAAGTGTTCTAGTTGTAGATTCGTTAGAGAACTTGGATTTTCTTCAGTGTAAATCGAGTGCTGGCTAATCGACCAGAATTCGCCGCTGCATTTAACTGTGCTGTCGGCACACCAATGAACCCGACGGATCGGTGTGCCATTTGGTAGGCGCAAATGACGGCGACAGTTACAGAGCCGAATTTTCATCCTTTGTTTTTCATATAATATTTGCGCCTCCATTTTATATTGTTTTACGCTTTTTTGTACCGTATTCATATTCTATTTTCGCCTATTTCCTTGTCAAGTCAACGCACATTAACTGTAAAAGTCGCCCATCATTGCTTGCAGCTGTTCCTTCAGTACGCCAGTATTGCGATTGGATTTGTTTGATTTGGTTTCATTTGATTTGATTTACGTACCTTGAGTAGTATTATATTAAACAGTGCCTAATGCAGAAGAGTTATGTGTAGGTTATGATAAAAAAGAACAAAGCTCTCGGCGTTGATTTATCACTGAAGGACGGGCCATGTATTTCACCTCAAAGTATCGTTTGGAGGTGATTAAATGCATATCTGGTCATTACAATGGCTCGCGGTGGCCTACCGATGTATCGAGCCCGTGCTGCTATCCTCCCAGACAAGTATGGTACCAATTTTCGGACCCCGGAAAGATGCAAATAAAAGTTAAAGCATTGAAAACTTTTCACTTTTTACATCTCCGTAGTAAAATATGTCCGCAGAAATGATAAAATGCTGACGAGGAAACAACTGTTTATTCTTAGATTAACATAAAAACTCCACCCGTGACCGACATGGCACGTGTGGAGCAGTGGTCGGAGGCGTTTCCTACAATACACATGTGGATCGGCTCCTGCGCAGGTGTCTCACCAAGCCTTCCGTAATGAAACCAGTATTTTGTTAAAAATGTAGTGTTTTAGTTTCGTCCAGGGAACAACCTTGGGCTAAAAAGCGATTAACAAATCCTTTGTTTCCCAATGAACAATGGTTAATTTTGGTACGTCTCCTGTATCAAGTGTTTAATTTCTTCTCTTGCAATTACACTTCATCTGGTTCAATGCTCATCAGGATATAGCAATAGCTTGCGCTGCTCTACCGATGTATCAGTTCAATATCTTAACGTAATTTACCCATTTGGATACCTGAGTGGCCCGTCATCACAGCTTGTGCGGGTCCTAACATAACTTCGACTTATTTCTTTTTTGCTCAATCGTTGTCCATGGTGGTAGTCCACTCCGAACATGGTAACGCGTTCAAAGCCCATTCTATTCCTATTTCTATGTTGCCTTATGTCTTCTACAATAACTGTTTTACTTGTAATCGTTATACATCTATCCTTGCCTCTTCTCTAAATTATCTCGTAACGACCATTCATGCAGTTGCCTCGCAGGCGACTGGAAAGGGAATCAGCAGCAATCAGCTGAATGTACATTCCAGCATCTGCCGTCCCATCGTAGCGTCCAGTGTTCATCCAGTCCCTCAGTTCCTCAGTGCTTCAACTCCAGTGTCCGCCTAGCTTCCTTCAATTCCATCATTTGTTCTCATTTCAATCTCGCTCGTATACACCCAGCTAACCACATATCGTCTCATATCACGTATTATTATTGTACCGTTGTTATTTCTATAAACTGCTATAACCCAAACTCGAGGTTGTTCACGGCAGTTACGGAAGAAGTTCCACGTGGTGATCTCGTACAAAGTCGAGCATTCCACGTAAGGATGGCGGACAAAAGACAAATCCGACCAACTCCCTAATCCACTGGCCAACTAGCACAGTTGATTTCAAAGATACGAATTTCGCATTACGGCAAGGTGTTGTGAGTGGCGGTTAAGTTTCAAAAGACATCGTTCGAGCGCTTTGTGAGTACTGCTCATTATTCCTGATGTGGCTGAACTATCAGCCCACGTTTCTGCTGCATGCCAAGGCACCGGAGGACTGCTGAATCAAAAAGGTGAGCGTGGAGTTTTGGGTACGTCAGTTGGTTTGTGGCTTCTTTGTGAGACCAGAATGCGGTCCATGGTGCTTCCCTTCTGACCAATTTCTCCTTCATGTTGTCTTCCATGTTCGTTGAACATTTAAGGTACAAGTATGTGGTGGTGCCAATAAGCAGAGAGCCAAAACGTTCGATTTGTCCACTTTAACATCACGAGCTCTTCACAAACTGTGTGCTGGTCCTATCTATGCGCAGTCCAATCTTTTTCTCCTCTTCGTTGAGTCCATTGAGCACCCTCTCTACTTCACTGGCACCCTTCGAGAAGATGACTACGTCGTCAGCGAAACAAATATTTGATAGCAATTTTTCATCAGTACGTATGTTTTTCTCATTCCAATCAATTGACTTCATTATCCATTGCGGCGAATGAGTAAACAGTTTTGGCGATGTGATGTTGCCTTATCGAACCATTTCTCCCATATGTATGGTAAGAATTCGATGGAAAGCTGTATTTTCGTAGTGCAGTTCCGATAACTGTCAAACGGAGTTCTTACGCAGGACGGGTCCACCCTTAGGTCGACCGACGCTGATAGGATTACATTCGTTTCGAAGCGCTTTCTCGTAGACGATAAAGGTTAGAACAAAGGGAATATAGTGCTCCGGACATACTTCTGTGACTGTGATACAGTTCGGACGTGGTCCATGCGGCAGAATCTCTATCGGAATCCTGCTTGCTCAATAAGTTGTACCTTATCTATGGCCTTCGATATGCGCAAAAGTATAATGTTCATAAACAGCTCTGTAGACATTCAATAAGCGTATTGGATGACAGTTACGAAGCTCCCTTTTTGGCCTATTTCTGGGCGGTATGACCGTGGGGGAAATCCTTCACTGGTCTGGGATTTTCTCTTTCTGAAGGTAGGATGTCATGTGGCGTTGCGAGAAGCATATGTAATTTGTAACAACGATCTCTAAGTAAATGGGTGGCAACACTATTGGGCTCTGGAGCTGTGCTTCTCTTCATGCTTTCTACTACAACTCGAGCTTCGGTGGGCATAATGCCCGGCCGTTTTCCACCAACGGAGATTTCGGGGCCATTACGGGAATTATGGAGTGTAAATGATTTGTATAGACACGGTTTCATCTGTTTCTTTCCGTCATCTGTTTCATATTGTGGTGGGATGTCGTAATCGCCATATTTTCGTCTATCAGCTCAAGTAAGGGAACGTTGTAGTTGCTAAAATCTTGATGGAATTTCTTCAGACTGCATTGTTACTGAGCTGCTTCCATTAACCTTCTCTCCCTATACCGATGTAAATCCTTTTGCAAAGGTCTTCTACTGCTGGCATAGATCATGAGATGTGTTACATGTGTTGCAATAGGATCAAGCTTCAGTGTATTTCTCTTTTCGAGCAACTCCATAGTGGTGATAGAGATGTGGTGCCAACTTCTTCCTTAGGGAACTGAAGCGAGTTCACCCTACAAGGATACACAGCATCAACGTCAGAAGAGGGCTTAGACAAAGCGATACCATGTTGGCGAAATTATTCACCGTCACCTTCGAGAACGTCATGCGAGCATTGGCATGGGACAGCATAAGACGGCTTTGGTGATCACTTCACTCTTATAACACTGTCAGGAGGAGTGAATGTTACAGACCGTGACAACGCTTGTGAAAGATTGACCTTCGACTAATCTCATTAAAACGGTCCCCATGAGGAATGGAATAGTTATGTATGCCCCATTCACAATCAACGGACTGAGCATCTCCGAATGCTCCAGTTGTGTCTATCTAGATCGGGAAGTCAACATGATGAATGACTTAACTCCGCAGTTGAGCGGAAGGAAACGAACATCTGGGGGAGCTTTCAAAGGCATCGAGGATTCAGTGAAGACAACAAAGAACATCCGACTCCATGCACACCTTTCCGACTCCCCTTATAAACCTAACTGCTGGGCAAGCAGGATGAAAGACCACTCAGCGTTATTGAATTTGCACTCGAAAGGACGATGCTAGGACTATTACTTGTCGTATATCCTGCCTTTAAAAAGAGCAGGCAGTAGATAATAAGTTAAAGTTGTGATTATAACTAGAGCTTCAGCTTAACTGGGGTGGTCGCCGATTTAGGTTCCCCAGATCAATCCCGCTGACGGTGTTTGCTGATGGCATAGATCGATAGAACTAGTTGAGAGACAGTCGAAACGAAGGACCGGCATGGTGTGGTGGGAAACGCGTTACTCCCCGGAAAGGGTGATATCGCGTTCGTTTCCCACTGTGAACACCTGCGTTCTAAACTTTTGCAAATATCTCAGCATTATTGTGGTTGACTCACACATAATAACCTGCCTTGAAAAATTGTGTTAGGCAGCGAATAAAAAGTTAACATTGTCTGTGCTATTCGGCTCAGAGAACCTCGTCAAAAACCAGAAAAATTCTTTTCACGTTTAGAAAAATAGAGACAAAAATCTAAAGACTTAATGATATCAAAAAAAGAAACAGCCACAATCACGAAATAAGCGAGTGGTCCATTTCTGTGTCCATTAGCCTACAACTAATCTCTGAATCACTGTCTATTGGTTTTCAACAAAACAACAAGTGTACCACTGAAGTGTTGTTATAAATACAACACAGAGTTGAGCCATCATATTTGGACGGTTTCAGAAACCACTTTGATACATATCATTTGCCTGCCGTTGTTTTTCAGTACTGTCTATTGGGCACCAACATAAACCAACCAGCGTAGGTAAGATAGAATTTGTCATTCCCAACAAGAAAAGCACGTTATTTATTCCTGCTGTAACTCAAACTGAAGTCCGATGGCTAGTTTTCCTCAACACCGTACCTATAAATGATAAAAGACAAAGGGTTCGATGTTGATCTATCAATTTCTTGAGGATGTGCCAAGCATTCGACTTCATCAACCATCGTTAGAGGTGATTAGAGGCATAACTGACTTTTACGTGAGGTGGACTACTTATGCATCATGTCATTGCTGCCATATTCGCAAAGTGGTCTAGTACCAACGTGAGTGAAAGCCTACAATATCTCGCATTCCAGCGTCTTCTGTATCAGCAATGGTGGAATCAGTGGCTGTGATTTCTATCATAACCAACTTAGCCGAAGACACCGGCTGACTCGCGATACTCTTGTAGTGGTTGGTACGGGAGAACCTGAAGATCGAGTATTAGCACATTCTCCGAGAGCGATACTTTCGACATTACCAAAGCCTCATTTTCTTTGATAACTGCTGTTAATCCGTTGGCAGCTGGTATATTCGAAAATTAGAAAACCAGAACACATTTTGCCCTACTACTTTAAGCGTGCAAGTAAGATTCGGCTTTACTGTACAATATTTGAAAAACATCGAGACAATGTTATACCTTTTCATTTTCTGCCTACTATGATTTCGCGGCAGGGTACTAAGCGAAATACAACCACAACGTTGCTGAGATATTTGCAAAATTCTGGACCGCAGGTGTCTATGGTGGGAAACGAACGCGCTATTGTCCTTTCCGGGGAGTAACGCTTTCACCACCACACCATGCGGGTCTTTCGTTTCGCCTGTCTCTCAGCTATTTCTATCGATCTTTTTGCCACAGCAAGGTGTGTAGCCGCAGGTGTCTATGGTGGGGAAAAAATGATCCCAAAAATGATCCTGATGATGCACGAGAATATACGTCATTAGCGAAACACTGTTGGGCCGGTCACATAATAACAAGCGCAGATGACAAATATGCGAAAAGAGCAGTGGAATGGGCTCCGAGAGAATACATGCGTCCTCAAGAAGGATCACCCAAACGACAGGAGGACGTGATCGCGGTTAACGTCAACAACTTCCAATCTCAAATGGAGGCGATTTCAGAATTATAGAATGGGCTTTGCCCGCGTTACCATGTTCGGAGTGGACGACCACCATGGACAACGGTTGAGCAAAAAAGAAATAAGTCGAAGTTATGTTAGGACCCGCGCAAGCTGTGATGACGGGCCACTCAGGTATCCAAATGGGTAAATTACGTTAAGATATTGAACTGATACATCGGCAGAGCAGCGCAAGCTATTGCTATAGCCTGATGAGCATTGAACCAGATGAAGTGTAATTGCAAGAGAAGAAATTAAACACTTGATACAGGTGACGTACCGAAATTAACCATTGTTCATTGGGAAACAAAGGATTTGTTAATCGCTTTTTAGCCCAAGGTTGTTCCCTGGACGAAACTAAAACACTACATTTTTAACAAAATATTGGTTTCATTACTCAGCTTGGTTACCCAAGTTCAGAACTAGTTCCACACATGCGTTGTGGTCCTTCGGTTAACGGTAAACCTATGACACAGGTGAGATGTCCCTCTCTACCTCCTCCCTAAAAAACGAAACAAGGGAATGCGACGGAGAAGTAAAGAGTATACTGGTTCGCAACTTCAGTTACACTATTATCAGAAGAACTACAGGTAATACAGCTAATGGTCAGCATCTCTACAACATGTTGTCGCATCGTTTCTTCTCTTTCTTCCTCCTAATCCCACTTCGTCTACGCCACCCCTCTACCTAAGATGCTCTAAATCCGCATATTTCGACATATCTGCGACTGTTTCGCTTGCAGGACGTCCCTACCTTTCCCACTCTCTCTCTTTCCCTACCCTCTACGCTTCTATTTCTCTCACTTTCGTTCTGTACCTCTTACATCATCTCCAAATCTCCTTCATTATTCCATCTTACCCTTTAGCACTCATTTTTTGTACCTGATATTCGAAATAGCTCTACTCGTACGAATTGTACAACACTGGGAAGCCAGCGATAACAGTGGATGTGGCTTTAGAAGTGAGAATGTTCTTGTATATAAGGCTTCCATTGTCCCTCTACCTCTAGCATTCATTCCCTTTGTCGTCCTCCTCAACTCGCTATCATTGAAATGTTGGCACTGAATTCGCCGTTTATTCTTCTCATGTGTTCTATGTTAGGATTAATTAATATTGGTACGATCTGTCCCTGTGACAACTGAAACAACAAAGGATAAAGACTTACCCTCCACCCATCTTACTGCATTTCATCGTTTGTCAGAAGACAGTTGAACTCGTAAGCGTAACGAGTACGAATAGAAGGTGATATCCTTCCACAGATGTCCTCTCATTTTATCTACATTCCTGTTTGAACTGTCCAGCAAGTCATAGTGGCCTCCTAGATTTTTTTCTAGCATCCTTCTCTTGCACCCCTACTCCCTGGTTTTTGTCATAAATTACGAACTCACCGAGTAATCGCCAGTCGACAGTTCTTCGTAGTGAGGGTGCCAAGATATCGATCCGCCAGCCAGAGTATTCTATGACTCGGCAACTCACTCCACAGCATTGTTCGTTTCTGGAAAAAATAGTTGTCCTGTTCATTCCTTGAGCTTTATTTCAAGTGAATCCAGAGCGTAGTGTCACAATAAATTCATATAATGGGATAAATTCATTTATTGTGTGAAATAAGATGAAATGCGATCAACAAGAAGCGTTCATGATTCGAAGACCCAGCGGTGATTGCGTTTTCCAGTTCTTCCATTCCTCCCTTCTAAAGAAAAGCTCGCTCTTCTTAATAACTGGAAGTCTCCTTATCGCATCGTTCAAGGGTAGAAAGCAACGCTCAGAGATATCCAAAGTTGAATTGAATGGTCATGCCATTGTTTCGAAATGTTCCACTTCAATTTTCCGTGTTTTACGGTGTCACCAGCACAATTGTTTCTTTCCACTGAACATTTTATTTTGGGCAATGAGCGACGATGCAGGTTTCCCCATGACAGGAGATGGCGACATCAAAATCTCGTACTCATTCGTTCGTAGCCTGCAAGAGTTGGTTTCCTAATACTACATTTTTATACACTTAAGCTCCCCCAAGCAGAAAAAGTGACTTTACGACAAACCAATGCTTTCCAAAGACGTTGCCTAAAGTAGTAATGTTCCTGTTCTGGGGGGTAGTATGTTTCCTAAGTGCCTCATTGCTTATCTAATTCCATTATATCTTCAGATGCGAGGAGCTTTGTCGTTCTCTTTGCATAGAGGAGAGCTGCGGTCAGATGATGAAGACCAGGGAAGACGAGTTAAAGGTATTCCTGCTCGGTGTGGTTGTTGAGTAGTAAAAGTATGAGATATCTTGCCGTCGTACGGTTTCTTGTTCGAAACACTCTTTCATATAAAAACTTTCACCTAGAGAAATAAGAGGGAAGCATTTGCTCCCTACTGAAGTCGATGGTAGGAGGACATGTTTCTCTGATTCACTGTACTTCTTCGAGGTTCGCAACATCGCTGGAGGGTTCGTGCTTGCGGTAAGCGATGAGACGACTATTCGTCGTTTCATCATTCTTGGAAGCAGCGGCGGAACCTACTACAGTAGAAAAAAGCAATTAACTATGGATAACGTGAAAGCTTTGATTGACATCATTGAACGAGGTAAGAGCTGAATATTGAATGTGAAGCTTAAGATTTGGTTAAGAGGACACTCTTCCCACATTTCTGTGGCAGAGTCGTTTTCTCTATTAAGGTCGAGGGAGTTTGATCCTGAAAGAGGTCTACGAAGTTTCACGCGCAGGCCGAAATCCTAAGCAGGATCCTTTGCTATTAGCTCTCGCGGTATGTGCAAGGTACGTGTTTCCCATGAAATTGTAGGGAAATTTGCAATGTTTTAATGAAAGTAAAGCCATCGTTAAAGCATTTTTGTTCATGATTCCCCTGAAGCACTGTGGTGCAAACGGTTATCATATAAGGATAATCGGAAAGGTTCTTCCTAAGGTACAATGTTTGCGACTCGATTTCGAAATTGAGTGGGAATAAAGAAGCCCTTGAAAGAGGAGATGTCGCTGCAGCGAAACTCAAGTATCTCCATGAACTACACAAGTCGGCATTAGAAATTGTTAACGAAGTGAGTTCGTTTGGTACAAAAAAATGATTTTGAAAGGGCCTACTGTTCGTTCCTAAAATGCTTCAAATCGTTAGGTTATTGTTTAGGTGTGTCGTATTCCCAGTCATCTGTTTACGTTTGTAAAATACTGCGAGATGGTCTCTCAATCAGCCCAGTCAGAAAGTGGGAAGAAATCCACCGGATGGGGTCGTCTCATGAGGAGCGCTATCCAGCGATGGTTAGATTTCTTCACGTTTTATGTGATATGTTTATGTAATATCCACATTTTTCCATATTGTTCCAGGTATGCCAGCAAAACCCCTGGTCAACTGGCCATGCACCTCACAAAGTATCCGCAGAGAGACGGATGGTCTCATCGTGATCTTTTCCGGTTGGCCCATCCCACGTTGAAGGTGTCCAATTTTCCGACGACGATTCTTGAATACGAGCAGTTGTTTCACTTTGCTGCCAGAGGTACTTCCATAGTGTTTACTTAATTCGTCTGTCATTTTTTACTCTAGTTAAACCATTCTTTAGGCAAGCTGAAGACCCGAAAACGTAATCTGTCAAAGGAAGACGCAGATGTCGAACAACCTGCTGCAAAGTACAGTGCGGTACAAATGGATACTGAGCTAAAAAGCAGGTTCGCATTCTCGACTACTCTGTTTGGTTGGCTTATGACTCCTTCAAACAACGTTTTTCACTTTACTTGTTTACTGTGCAGGGCGCTTGATCTTGTCGAAGCAGTAATGGCCTTAAAAAATGAGAAGGATGAAGCGAAAGTTGTAGCGGCCATTAAGAAACACCGTGAGTTCTCCATGTCTTTCAAGTCTGTTCCGCTTATTCATTGGCTCTTAATAGGTCTGGTTCGCCAACACATACCAACTGACATGCTCAATTCGGTTGCTGTCTGGCAA
Organism: Angiostrongylus costaricensis; assembly: GCA_900624975.1. Lineage (NCBI taxonomy): Eukaryota > Metazoa > Nematoda > Chromadorea > Rhabditida > Metastrongylidae > Angiostrongylus > Angiostrongylus costaricensis. Next base: position 24,335 of record UYYA01000311.1, read on the forward strand.
GCTCTGTTGGAGAGAATGCCGATGACTGCGATGATCAGAAACCTCGGGAAAATGCAATCGATTGGAGTGCTTACCGAGTAACATCCTAACTTCTTTCTAATACATATATAGGAATGGAGCATTCGTTTAGTATGTGCATTATTCTTGCTTACCAACTGCCTGTTCTATTTTTTCAGCTCATTTCGAGCTTCGGTCGTCGCTAGGCTCACTAATGAAGAAGAGCTTAAGCGTGCAAGAATCCATCCAATTCATGTGATTTTACCAATATTTTCTTTGCTTAGGGGATTTTAATGTTGTCCATATATTATAGTTAAGTGTTTTGATTTTATGTAGGTTCTGATGGCAAAAGCCGCATACGAATCTGTTCACGGAGGCATCCGCGAACTGAGCTGGAAAGCAAATGAAGAAGTGGGTAGAGTTTTAGTTTAATCAATTCCACATTTGTACTACTTTGCAATCAAAATTTTTAAGATCAGTGAAGCTCTTGAAGTCGCTTTCTACAAGTCGTTCATTAACGCTCCACCCACGAATAAACGCTACTGTTTTGCTTTCGGTATGTCAGATATTCTTAGGTTTTGACTGTTATGTTTGATCCTGGCTAATTGAAGTTTTCTGTATTTCTAACGTTTTAGGACGTTTGTGGAACTCAATATCTGGTACCTTGCTATCGTGTCAATATGCAAGTGTAGCGCTTTCTCTCGTAAGTCTGAAGAACGAGAAAATTGTGAGTAATCGCTTTCCATTGATTTATATGAACTAAGCGATCCTGTAACATACTCTAGACGCTAGCTATTATAGGTAGAGTGCGTTGGTTTCTCTGATGATCTCATTCAGTTGCCGTACAACAGAGAATGGACGATTTCAAGAATTATGGAGCACATGGATGGATTCGATGTCGGATAGCTTCTTTTTGTTTTCGTTTAATTTTCTTCCCTTCTTAACGCTTTGTTTACTAGGGTCGGATTAAGTGGAATATATTGAGAAAGAGTTCAATCCACTGTTTTACAATTACTTGCTGATTCCTTTATTATGCTGCTGTTTAGTATGGTGCGACCGACTGCGCTCTGCCAATGTTGTGGGCAAAGGAAAACAACAAGAAATTTGATGTCTTCGTGGTTTACACAGACAATGAGATTTGGTTTGATGATGTGAGCTCTTAAGCTTTTAACGTATTCGAAATATATCGTCGCATTTGAAGGTCCTTTAGGCTTGGAATGACATGTCCAGTAGTATCCTCATTTTTGATGAGTTCGCTGACCAGTAGTGACTGTAAATTCTATTTCATCATTTGTCAAGTACGTCAAAGACGACTTGTGATTTTGCTGCGATCAAATTTGAATTTCACCAATTTAAGGATGGTTTGTTAGTGGCAGTTTAGATTGTTTTATAACTGAATTTTCAAGAAATTGTGTAGTAGAGCACCATGCCACTCATAGTGAAGGCGCTAGGACGAAGTAAGTTTTTCTTTCTTAATCTCCAAGTGCTGTATTTATCGTAAGGTTATCAACAGTCGTGAAAGATACTCGAATATTGAAAGTACTGCTCTTCGCACATGTGCATGTGCTAATGGAGGATCTTCAGGTCCACCCATACCAGGCACTGCGAGATTATCGCGAGTCATCGGGCATCGTCGATGCTAAGTTGGTTGTAATGGGAATGACAGCCACTGATTTCACCATTGCTGATCCAGAAGACGCTGGAATGCTGGATATTGTAGGCTTTGACTCTGCTGTCCCTACATTGCTCCGTGATTTTGTGACGGGGAAGATCTAAATCCACTTTTTCAAATCAGCCTTACCTCTTGTAAAAGTTATGTTCAGATACAGGTTTTCATACAAAAACGTGTATAACGGAAGTTGTTTTGTATGGTTTTATCTCCACATGTGAGCATTATTTTGGTGTTTTCCTTTTCTTCAAGTAAATTTTCTTCGGAGTACTCTCTAGTTTCCAGAAGAGCTTTATTGTTATTTTTAAGGTCTTTTTCGAAGTGCCGAAGTAAAACCAAAATATGTCGTGGTTTACCCACAAGGCTTTCCCTACGTGCGGCCACAAAACTTAGCAAACAAAGTCTGAAAACCGTGGTCAATCTTGATCTCCTTTATTTTTTTGACAGGCTTTTCAGGTGATTAAGTTTCCAACAAATCGACGAATAGTCACATCGGCGCAGCCAACACCATAACAGGGTTAATAAAGTGGAGAGCTCAGAAGCAATCATATGTCTGTCGTATGAAACCATTATAATTGGAAGTCTTCTACCAAAGCTATTGTCAGCACAACTGTTAGAACATTCGAGTAGCGACATTCACGTGAGCAAACAACGTTCAGTGACGAGTGAGGCTACAAGAAGTGATGGCTACAGGTCATGAGACAATGAGGCCTCCTAGGTGAGAAGGAACGGGTGCGAGATCCATTATCCTGCACTTGGTTGTTATTGACCTAAGAAGTCTTTAGTTATATTGAGATCTACGCGATCATGAAAGCTTTGTACAATCACTGCTTCTCTGCAGACTTGAGAACTATCCTTTTTTGCAACAGTTTCCTAGTGAGGATTTTGTCAGTTTACAACGATCCAATTACTGATGTGCAAGTGATTGGCTTGGCAAGTCGAACCTGCCTCACCAATAATTGACGACATTTTCGAAAAAATTATATGAAGAGAATAACATGGAGTGGACGATGATTGTTTGTTACTATATCACTATGCGTACAGTGGTCATTCCGCTGATACGACACCAAGCACGATCCATAGGACAACCTTGTTAATCGGTCTTAACTACATTTATTAGTTCAATTTTCGGGTGAGCCTAATGAATACGATGTTGATAAAGCATGGACGCATTCCTGATAGCTCAGCGTAACGAACATATTTCTGCACTCAAGCCACATCAGTTTGAAGTTTCCAGATTTGGTCACGAAGAAGCGACTCGCATGACCAAGCTACAGAAATCAGCAGATGTAGTGAAGAGTACGAAGAACTTCAAAGCGGTCATCTGGGTCTTTCTGCTCTAAAATACCTCTCAGGAATCCGAACGCTTAGACACGACGCTTCTGGATCGCACATAAGAGCACTGCGCCCAGATATTTATACATAGGCAAATTGGCCTGTATACATTGGATATGACAACGAACTTGTCCGAACAGACTTCGAATCCATTCTAGAATCACTTAATTCTCAAAATACATCTTTCGGAAACATCTGCTATATCTTTAATTATTTTATCAGAGAAACCAGTGTAACTAGAACGAAGCACCGAACGTCTTTGGTTGGAAACTTATCGAAAAACAGAAAAATCCTATATCGTGCAATTATGCAGATCATGGTCTGAACTATACGAGAGCACCGAGAAGCACTGGAAAAAGTTCAGTAAGTGTTTAACACGAAATATAACGATGAAACTGTGATAGAAATGACGAGTTTTGCTGATCTTCCAGCATTCGTGTCTGCAGTAGTTGCTTCTTCTGATTTTGAACTTCGTAGCCGTCGCATTGAGACGAATCGAGTCTCCAGTCGCACAATACGAATGAAGTAGTGTTATCCAGCATTTCTTTTTTCTTTACCGGGCAATACGTCAGCGTAGCCAGTAGTCCCGGATGGTGTTCGGCGGTTGTGCCGTTATCACAGACGTACTAGCAAACATCTGCAGGTATTGGTTTTGTCGGATTCTTTTCATGTGGTTTTCAAACAATGAGTTCACAGCGGTGAAAGTTTTTGTCTTCCGCTTTTCTCCACGAGCAGCTGTTTTTGACGGCAATTTAACAAACGGAATTGTTGATATTTAACGATAAACATGTGGCGCTACGAAATTTTATCGGCGACACCTAATGTGAGCCGTCATGACAACAAAAAGTTGGTGGATTTAGTTGGCTTAGAGTGCACAGTGACGCCAGGTAACAGGCTATGATGAGCTGAGAGAACTTCAAAAAAGAAAAATGTACTTCGTTTTCCCTTTTTCAATAGAATACCGTTCACTACCAATACATTGGATCTAGCGGAAGTTCTGCCGAGAAGCACAAAGTAGTAATAGTACGACGAGAACATAGCCAGTTATGTTGACATTGGTAAAGCCAGTAGGCACCAAAACTCGAAGTTGGTTTCAAATCAAGATGACAGTCTACTTAGGACAAACAGATTTTTTTTATTGTTAGATCGGCTTAAGCAGTGATTCGAAAGAAACCGCTTTTTCTGTTGATCTGGTGAAACTAATCACTTATAGATCTAAGCGCTACAGCTCCAACTATCTATTAATACTAACCAATATGTTATACCTTTTTATTTTCTGCCTACTATCATTTCGCGGCAGGGTACTAAGCGAAATACAACCACAACGTTGCTGAGATATTTGCAAAACTCTGGACCGCAGGTGTCTATGGTGGGGAACGAACTCGCTATTTTCCTTTCCGGGGAGTAACGCTTTCACCACCACACCATGCGGGTCCTTCGTTTCGCCTGTCTCTCAGCTATTACTATCGATCTTTGCCACAGCAATCACCCGTCAGCGGGATTAACCAATATCATTGTAAATAATAGTTAGCTTCAAGTGTAATTGCAGACTGCACAGCGTTTCTTTCTCATTTAACACTGATTGTTTTTAGCGCGCACCACTTGAAATTGAGAAATAATAGTTCGAGTTTCGTTACAAATTTCACAAAGTTTCAAAGGATCCATCGTCGATCGGCCATCTAGGAATGTGCCTTACACCAGGCGCAGTTAAGTACTGAAAAAGTGATTGAATGCAAATTTGGTCTTAAAAATGCACTGCGGATCTATTAGACAAGTCGGATACCAACTTGCCGACCCTATATGGTGATCGGAAGCTTGGTCAGCTCGGGATGCGGGTCGAACCAACAACGGACCTAGGGTGTACCACAGAGCACCCCTGACCGCTGCGAAAAGTAAGTCCCCTGAAAGATTTCGTATAGTCAACAATAAGTGCCTCAAACTGAAGACATAGGAATTCCCTTCGAGATTATATTATTTCGATGTTTGCTAGCACTTCATGCATGGCGCCGCTCTTTCGGCGTTCCGATGACGTGACTACTAATCGGCAAATAGATATATTTCGTCAAGTCGCGTTACGAACTACTTATGTGCCATAGGTAAACATTACTGATCTAAAGAAACTCTTCAGCAAACACCGTATGACCTATAGATAAGTAAATAACTATTTGATCATGTCGAAATTCCACTGGGAACATTGGAATGACCGGTATGAAGATGAATATATGATTGTGGATGACAACAGATGAAACCAAGTTCTTGTAGAAAATCAAAGAACAAAAGCCAGTTAATCAAGGCGTTGTAATAGAGAACCCTATGTATTTTATTTACAATAGTTACAATCAATAAACAGCTAAAAATAGTCAAAATTTTATTCGAAAATAGACAGGAATTAAACTATCAACAAGTTCGATCGATAATAGCCACCGATCAATATATAAAATTATAAAACTTGAAATTAGTAGCCGACACTTTTCTTATCATTGCTCGTAACACCGTTTTCATCAACTGCTTACTCACTTACTGTCTTTACTTTCTGTTTCATTTTATTTGATCCGTCTTCACATCTACTGTGCAGATCCCAGCACTTCTCACAACCAGCTCGTTTCCTCGCATCCAATGTCCACGAAGATCTTCCAAATTTTTACCTGTGGTTTCGGTTGCTGCTTGAGAATTTTCATTTCATCTTGAATGTCATAGAATTCTGGTCGAGCAATGCTCCTGGAGTCCTGAGATAGCCGGGCTGGAACGTTCCCAACTCGATTGCAGAGCGTGATTTTTTCCCAGACAAGTCCGGTAGCAATTTCCCGACCTTGGAGAGATTAGAGGCTTGGGTGGCCGGTGCGGAATCGAACTAGTACCGTGGTCGTGATGACGGACACCACTGCCACTGTGCTATCCGCCCTCTTTCAGTTGTTGCTATATTTGTAATTTTAAAAGCAGAAAAACAGAGAGTTGTTCTTTTGTGCCTTTTTTACTCCGAATAAACCCAAGCTTTTTTTGCATTCTCCTCATTGTTACATGAAAGATCCACTGTTGCACCTCTTTCGCTTTTTTATTTAAAAGCTCTCAATATCTCATTGTTGTAGGCGCAAGGCCATCCGAGTTTGCATACCGTCTTTACTGCCACTGAATATTTAATATTGTGCTCTATAAAGAGCGCAGTTATATGGAAAAGGCAAAGTATAAAGTGCTTGGTGATGACCGATCCTCTTAAGATGCAGCATGTATTCGACTCCATTCGTAATGTCGTAGAAGTTCATTAGAAGCATGACACTGCAAAAATATGGCTTGGAATTTTTTCTACGCTTAGAATCTGGTATCGCATTTGTTATCTTTTCTTTCATAAAAGTGATTTTTTTGTCATGTTTCATGAAAAGATTTTTAACAACCTCTTATAAACTGAACAATTTAAGGGAAAGTATTAATTATTTGTGTTGGGAAGAAGTATAAGTCTGTTTGGAAAAGTTGGTTTAGTTTGATTAAGTGCCAAACCTTTCAAACGCGCATCATTCCATTCCTGAGCTTCTAATAGATCACTAAAACCTAGTTTCCTAGGAATAAGCTTGGTAAGAAATGTTTTAAAGGAGATACCTTTCCCATCCTTGGTGGTTTGATGGAATTCGATATAACTCTTATATAATGCTGAGATATTTGCAAAACTCCGGGCCGCAGGTGTATGTGGTGGGGAACGAACACGCGCTGTTCTCCTTACCGGGGAGCACCGCACTTCACCACCACACCATCCGGGTCCTTCGTTTTGCCTGTCTCGATAGGTCGACAGAACTAGCTGCGAGACAGGCAAAACGAAGGACCCGGTTGGTGTGGTGGTGAAGTGCGCTGCTCCCCGGTAAGGACAACAGCGCGGGTTCGTTCCCCACCGCATACACCTGCGGCCCGGAGTTTTGCAAATATCTCAGGCACGTCTCAACTTTTCTCGTGTAGTCGACGTCATGAATAAGTGGAAAAATCTACATCGAGTCGTATTTCATCCTCAGCTTGTCCTCCACTCGTTTCCGCTGTGTGTGGGAAGCGCGTGACGTGTTTGGAGTGGAATCATCGCCCTATCCATGCGAGCAGCTGCCGTCTGTTCGTGCTGTTCGCCTGACCATGCTTCCGGTGTGTGACAAGCTCGTGTTTGCTTATCAATCAAACAAGAGACTGATTAACAATACTGGGGTTATGTGAATGTCAGTTTTTAAGTTTTTACAATAGAATACAACTTTTTCGTTAAAAGAATGAGAGAACAAAGCGCTTTGATGTTAATCATTCCATTAGCAACAGTGCAACTTAGCGTTATCTTTCAAACAACTTACCAACCAGACTTGTATAGGAGGATAGCAGCACTGGCCCGATACGTCAATAGGCCACCACGAGTTATCGTAAAGGCCAGAGATGCATTCAGTCACCTCCAACGAGGCTTAATGAAGTCGAATGCATGACGCATCCCTCAGGGATTGATCAACATCTTGAGCTTTAGATTCTTTTTAACTGCAATCCATATCTTTTGGCATTTATTTCGTTGTAGTGTCGTTTTACACTTTTTGGTTCATTAGAATGAGACTCAAGTTTTTTCTCCGGTTTTAAGTTTCTTTAAAACCCTCAAAGCCACTTTCAGTTTAGACTAATATTTCATATTTAATATATAATAGCTAATTCAACAATATTTTTTGCTCAGTGGTAGTTTTCCTCTTTTACAATGAGTTACATAGGATTCATTTGTGCATATGACTGTAATTCTTTTTTAGTTAACCAAAAAAAAAAACATGCAGCGCTTGAATGTTTCCAGGCTCACCCTGGTTCCCAGTTCCCGTGAGTGTCGAAATGTAATGTAATGCGGGGATACATTACGAGGCATGACTATCTAAGCTGGCGAAGACTTGGAAATTTTCATTAGTAAGCTCACCTAACCTATCTAATAGCCTACTGTAACCATTTGTGAAAAAACTTATACGTTGCAAAATCATTTCGTGGTGACCCACCTTCTACATTCAACTGCTAGATTGTAGTTTCAGTAACACTTGTTCCCTGGAATTTTAAAAACCTCATGGTAGATGCTACATCTCATGCTGTGACTACAGGCCGTCGCCAGTCTTTGTGAATATGAGTTCCTAACTAAACGGTGGCATTTACTTCACAGGTTATGCATCACGTGTGTGAGCTGCTGTGAAGCTGCAGGGTGCTGCTTCAACTCAGCCCCGGGCACATGAAATCTCTGATCCTTCAGAGGTCAGGAATTCTGTTACTGCTTACTACACTTGTTTGGGCCCAACTCACCTTTTCAAATCGAGGCATGTGCACTACAGCACAGCTATCACAGAACTTTAGGGCAAATCAACTTGACTACAACTGTTTTCACAGAGATGGCGACAATCCTTAAGCCCGCATGTAAGAAGTCCAGATACCGTTATGGATGATGATAATGAACGGAAGCAAACAGAATGCAAAAGGTGATAGGTTCGGCAGAGCAGATGTCATGATGGACCACGTGAAAAAATCTACAGCGTTTGACATCACATTTGTGGAAAGGTCACTTATGTTCTTCCGATCACGTGACACTTAAACTTTCATCAGATTCTGCACAGCAGTTTACAAGTAAACATTGTGAATTACTGCATTTTTCATAGGTTTGTCTAAGGAAACAGCTGTTTTGTTTTTATATGTCTACCGCAAGATTGTTGTTTACACGTTTTACGCGCTCGCGTGCCCCAGATGTTCTGCGGTGCGGACAAACGGACGTCCGCCAGGATGACGGTTCGGCCGATTTGCAACGAGCACCGATATCGCATAAAAATGCGCTACCAGGTGGTTTTGAACGCGCGGACGATTTCCTATATGGAATAAAGAAGGTTGTCAGTAAGCTTAGACAAAGTTTAATAAAACCAAAGAAACTTATTTCAGAAACTTCACTCCACAATGGGAGAGATCGTGCCTTTTCGGGTTTTCGGATGTATTTGGTGCAAACTTAAACACATGAACTATCCAAACTGTATGTTGCGCTGATTTTAATAAAACTGCAAGAAAAAAACTCGAGATGTAATCACAATCTTAACCTTTTTATTTGCTGCTTATTCTTTTTAACGGCAAGGTATGTTGCGAAATATAACTTCTATAATGCTGACATATTTGCAAAACTCCGGACCGCAGTTGTCTGCGGTGTGGAACGAACGCGCTATTGTCCCTTCCAGGGGTAACGCGTTCATCACCGCACCATGCGGGTCCTTCGCCTGTCTCTCAGCTAGTTCTATCTAGTTCTAAAACTATTGCCTCAGCTTGGCTGGGTTCAATGCCGATTTCCGCTCTTTAACTTTAAGATTTTAACTTTTTATTTACTGCCTATTCTTTCTAACGACAGGGTATATTGCGAAATATAGGTTGATCACGTTGACGGGTGATTGCTGATGGCAAAAAGATCAATAGAACTGGCTGAGAGACAGGCGGAACGAAGGACCCGCATGGTGTGGTGGTGAACGCGTTACTTCCCGGAAAGGACAATAGCGCGTTCGTTCCCCACCGCAGACACCTGCGGTCCGGATTCTTGCAAATATCTTCTTAGATGGTCCGTCGTAGACAGATAACGTACGGGCCTCAGAATTTTTCCACACCGCTTCTTGTCTGCCAATTGTCGTCCATGGAAAAACCCAGGTTCCGTTCGGCTTAAGCATAAATTCCGCTGCGTTCACGTCTCCACGAAATGATCCCATATACTCCAGCATGATTTTGGGTAGACTTCCAAAGGAGCCATGCTGAAGCGATCCCAAGCCTTCAACATAGGAAATCGAGTGCTCATGTAGATCGCAAGAAGGCTTGCCGAATTACAACTATCAGTTTTCAAGGAGAACACGAGATTTGTCAGCCGATTGATCGAAAGCGATATAAAAGGACGAAAAAAAGTTTTATAATCATTTGAAAGCTTACCTTTTGTGGTGACAAATAGCAAAAAGAACTAGCGAATAAATGCGGAATTCCGAGAGAAGTGGTTGTTTATAACCTGGTTTTCGTTTCAACCCTTGCTCTTGAAATTCATTTATTTATTTTACATTCTGTTTTAAATTTATCTAGATTTTTCTGTTACATTACTTTATACTCAGCTCTAGCTGCTCTTCTTAGGTCGAGAAGGATAGGACAAAATATATCCTTAATCTAAGGTAAGCTTGTCAAGGAAAGAATACATATTGTAAATACCGAGGTTAAAGGAAGGTCGGTTTTGAAACATAGGACAAAATAGTAAAAACAAAAGTAAGTAGTAAAAACAAGTAGTAAAAACATCCTAGTTCATTACCTCTCCTCTCATCCCTCTCACGCGAAAAGGGCGCTTGTGAGAAACATGTATCGAACAGCTACCAGCGTGTGCACAGGAAGACAACAGAGCAAGGAGTCCTGGAACTTGGAGCGGCAAATAGCCATTTTTAATGGCTACGAAACCGTAGCTCGAGATAGGTGTAGAGGAAACAACAGGTACCCCAACGATAACTCTAGCGACAACAAGGTCTCGTTTATACTGCCCTTCATTTCAAATGAAGTAAGTGCAGCTATAAAACGCTGTTTAAGAAGGGCCAGTCTAGAGAATTCGGTAGCGATAACTGAAAATGCCACAGAATAATCTAAGATGCCAGCTAGTTCGTAACCGCCTATACGACCGTCTATGTGCAACGCAAAATTGCATAATTTGTCCCAATGGTAGAGACGGTGACTGCATGAGTTCGGGTACAGTCTATCTGATCTCTTGTAAAGTGCGCGGGGACGAATACATTGGCGAAACGGGTAGACCACTCTGCGTACGTATAAATGAACACCTAGTCGGCAAACGTAAACCAAATACTCCACCAGGCACGCATAGCACGCAGAGACATAACGGAGAAGATTTTGAAGTGAGGGTTACGATCCTCGCGAAAGAATCGAGAACACAAGCGCGGAGAACTCTGGAGGCATTCTGGATTAATTCCAAGAATCCGAAAATGAGCCGCAGGGAGGAATGCCTCGTTATCACGCGTGATATTGGACAGTATATAAGCCTGTTATTCTGATGGGAAGGGCACATTACGCTTCCATGTGAATTCTGTGCGGTCGGTCTTCACGCGACGTACTCAGTGGAAGACTCATAGAAAGCGGTGAGTGTGCAGAGCTATGCTAAATGTGATTGAAACCTTGGTTTAGCGTTTTCTCTGTTTAGTTATGGAGGTGTTTGGCCGAATGGATTGCTGTCAACTTGACCCCTCTGTACAGTGTGAGTTAAATGAGCTCCGCTCATATCCTGAACTCAATAAATCTTTCGCGGTTTCTTCAGCCATGATGTCAGATGAAAGTGACACCGACGAAGTGGAACGCTTTTTTTCGCTAGTAAACTGAATTGCTTCTCTTCACACTTGCAATTTTAGGATTTCTATTTATCTCATCCCAAGAGGTCGTCTATAGAGCAGTGGATAAATGCGCAAATTGGTAGCAGACTAAAGGATAAAAACACCGACATGCTAGCTCGTTCGGCAAGCCTCTGAAAATCATTGTACAAGTGAAATTTGCATTTATTTATTCTCCGATGCTCAGAAGAGCGCGTTTGGGGCAATGGTCGGAGGCACCCTGCAATACACATGGGATCGATCCCTGTACCTCTGGCCCACCAAGGCTTCCATCCTTTCGCGGTGGGCAAATTGGGACCACACTTGTCTGGAAGGACAGGAGTACCGTCTCTACATATCTGTAGGCCAATGCGAGGTGTTCTAAAGGCCATATATGCATTCATCCACCTCTAAACGACGTCTAATTAAGTCGAATGCATGGCGCAACCCTAACGGATTGATCAACACAGTGAGCTGTATCCTACATCCGATGCTTAGTGGGGACGAGTGTATGTTGCACCTCCAAAGCTTTCCTCATCGTCATGTGCTTTATCCGCCATCCTTTATGTGGTAGAACAAAAGTTAGTAAGGCTATCTGTGGTTTCGGAATTCTAGTTTCAAACGGATAACGCAAAATTTACCCCTTCATTGAGCAGCATTCACTCCATTGTGGTCAGCACAGCATTCCAGATTGTAGTCTCTGATCGGGTGCCCTATCTCTCGTGATGGAACGCCGCATTGTTTACCACAACTGCTGTGTAAACGGAGACCACGTGGTTGAAGCAACGTGGAAAAGTGGAACGTGACGAAAATAGCTACAACTCATTCATACACTTTGACAGATATGGATGATAACGGTTGAATCAGTTCTTTAATGCTCACGTAAATGTTTCGTACCATAGTGAGCCTAACAGTACTTCATAGTAATCCTAAGTTTGAGGAAACGATATATCTACAAAACCTCGTTACCTACTATGGAACCAAGGAAGATCGAGCAACTATTTAAAGGAATCAGTTATTCACAATCAGCGCCCAGAACGAAATTTTCACGTCTTTTTCTCAGTGTTTACTTTCAATCCTCATTTATTTGCACTGCAAGCAACAAAAACGTCTACACCTCGTTTAGCGTCGTAAAACAAGCGAACATTACCTTACTGTAATACGGATAAAAGTTGTCCTCACCAAGCCATGCTTTTGACGGAGTTAAGGTAAAAACAAAGGGTTTAACGAAATTTTCTACTCTAAACATTTTTTAGAACTTTTGTTTTGGTCTAATCCACTGGAATATTCCAAAATATTTACAGTGTTATTATACCTTTCTTAGATGTTTATGAACTCAGTTCTCTGTTTGCCACAGATTCTATAGAAGCAAGTATTCGTTAGTTAAGTTATATTGACCTCCGTTTTAAAGGTCTTGCTTTCTCCAGAAGTTCTCTAATTCTTTTCTAAACTTAGTCCTTCCTTCTTTGTGCCTAGTCCATCCGATGTCGAAATGGTCTAAGCCATACGAATGGAAACAATCACTAGTTATTGATCCAAACCGGGCTTAAAACAAAACTGGTCATGGAATTTGAAGCAATCGTGTTTTATGAGTTTTATTACGCCTTTAAACCATAGTTAGTGGAAAGAATGCCATTTAAAGGATCGGTTTAGGAACTACTCAGAACTGACCGGTACGAGCTTTGCATGATTCTCTACAAAAGCCTTTATCACATAGTCGAAATGATTCGAATTTTTGCCGACTTCTTTCATTCACCGCGGCAGTTTCAGCAACAACATATCAAGCAGACCAAGGACAATTGTGGTTGTAATATTGTTTAAGTTTAAAATCAGAGACATCGTCATGTTTTCACTCTTCTTATCATTGATCACGTCGATATTCCGACTATTAGAGGAATAAGACCGCATATATTGCTTGCGCTCTATGATTGACTCGACAAAAGTACTAATAGTTACTTTTTTAATGTCGCCAGCAGTTCTATACTTATGTACGGATATAAGGGATAAAAAGTATGAAACTATCGACGTTGATTAATCACTGAGGGATGCCTCTTGCATTCGACTTCACTAAGTATTTTTGAAGGTGATTGAGTGCGTATCTGGTTATACAATGACTTACCGTGGCGCATCGGTGAATAAAATCAGTGTTGCTATCCTCTCAAACAAATCCAGTAACACATTCCCGACCCGGGAGGGTTGGAAGGCAAGGTGAGCCCAGGGCGCGTGATCGAACTAGTCCACATTTGTATTGAATTGCACCTCTAACCACTGCGCCACACGCTTCTACATGCATAGATATATGGACATATAAATTTGTACGGGTTTATTTAGGTATGTTGTATGTATGTATGTATGCATGGGTGTATGTTTCTGTCTATGTACGTGTATGTATATGTATGTAAGTATTCATGTACACACTCCGACATAATCCTAGACACAACTGTACCCGTGGTAAGATATTTTAATCCCCGGATATTTCACCGCACCACTGTTAATCTATGTGTATCATCGGTGACGTTCTATTATTATTATTATTCGGATATTAGCGCTGACACACTTTTTTCATGCGGTACTCTTCCACATGATTTCTCTTCAAACAAATCCTCGCAGCCAGCTACCGCCGACACCTGCTCGTTCGTGTCACATGACAATCGCGTTGGCGCTAACCTGGTGACGACCATCTAGCAAACAGATAACGTCACCTGAACGTACTTTAACTTACTGTTTTGCATACGACGTACAAGTATACAAATTCTCGTAATAAATGAAACTAAATGAAGTGCGTTTCCATGAAGCACAGCCTCTACAGTGGTTCTCCGCAAAAAAAATGAGATGTTTCCCGGCTGTCCATCTGTCAAATCTCAAAGTGCCGGATTCACAGCTTTTCATTCCAGTTCTTCGGCACAGAACGATTGCCATAGTGTCGATCATTAATGAACATGTTCAAAACTTATGTAAACCTGCAAAGATGCAAATCTGGCCTTTACATGACTCACGCTGGCCTACCGATGTATCGAGCTAGTGCTGCTATCCTCCCAGAGAAGTCTAGTACCAATTTGCCGACGCCCAAGGGATGGGAGTCTTGGTGGACCATGGGCGCAGAGATCGATTCCACGTTTGTCGCAGGGTGCCTCTGCCCACCGCGCCACAAGCGTGAAGAGAATACTTCTATTAATCGACCAAAACACAATGAAATTTTTTTCAACAAAAAAACTAGTAAGGAACTCACAGACTTTTTCTATACGCTTCAGCTTTAAGCTACTGAGCTTGATGCGACTAATTAGAAGCTTTATGCAGTGACATTTCCTACAACTGTTTCACAGTCATATGTGTCTAGTCATTTTAATTTTCCTTTAACTTTTCTTCCTAGTCTGTTTTTCACACTAAGCTGTCCATTTTGACGAAAAATCCAGATGACTTGACCCAATAAAACTTTTTTCACTGTCCTGTACAAAAATAGTACTGTACTTCATATTGACAAATGTCGCCACGAATAACCTACGACGGCTCCATCCATCATGATCAACACCCAAATAGATCGTCATCAGTCATGTCATGTGATTTCGGACAACGAGAAAAACATTCATTTATTCCATTTATCTGACTATTTGGCAGTTTATATTAAAATCTCAATTGTCGCTAATCATATCATCAACCTCCCAACGGTTTACTCCCTCATCGTGGCTGGGAGGTATTCCTGGGTGTTTCACTGCGATGTAAAGCGGAATGATTCATCCCACGGCCGGGTCTCCCAAGCTGAGAAGGAGTCCGGCGTTTCTATCAGGAAGCCTAGCTAAGAGTAAACGAATACCAGGATCCACCACCGTCCTGGTATCAAAGTCGCATGGTGGTAAATCTCCCTCTGATCCACAAGGGCTGCGACTGCCCGTGGTGGTGAAGACTTGGGGCAGACTTTGGCCGGGCCGACCTCGGGACTCCAGTGAACCATAATGACTTAACCAGCAAATCTCCGAAATATGGTGTTTATGCTGGGGCCCGCACAACCAGTGAGGACGGGCCATTTAAGCATTAAGTATCAAGTATCATATCATCAAATATAAAGACAAGACTAGGACTATCCTGCTTAAATAATTCTTTACACCAAAACCTTTTTTAAGGAAAAATTAGTAAAATTAAAAATTAGCAGAAATCTTAGTGGATGTGTCAGAATACACTGAAGAGAACAAGGAGGACAGATTAGGTGAACAATTTAAACTAGACTCAGAAAAGAGGCAGAATTCCATAAAAACGACGACATTAAGAATAAAGTTCTTAGCTTAACGCTTTAGTTGAGGGATTTTCTATAAATTCGTTGTATGTACACATGGTTTTTATCATAAAAGGTTAAAAGCATAGAAGCTGTCGACGTTGATCAATCGCTGAGGGATGCGCCATGCATTCGACTTCATTAAGAATCGTTTTGAGGTAATTGAATGCATATCTGGCCTTTAAAATGACTCACGGTGACCTACCTACCTATCTAGCCATTGCTACTATCCTCTCAGACAAGCCTGGTGCCAATTTGCCGACCCCGGAAGGATGGAAAGCTTGGTGGGCCATGGGTAGAGGGATCGATTCCACGTGTGTGTTGCAGGGCGCCTCCGACAACTGTGCCACACGAGCCACTTTTTCTATCATAGCTGAATTTATTAAGACTTTATCAGGAAAAGGTAAAGGTGACATATCCGCCGTCGATCTATTCCATACAGACGGGCTATGCTTTCGATTCTATTCTCAGAATCGTAGAAGTGATTGAATGTGGGTGGCAATTTGGCGACCCGCAGCGACGGGAGATTGGTTCTCCCGCGGCGAATGATCGAACCAGTGACCATGTGCATATTAAAAGAAACGTCGAACCATTATGCTACAAACTCATAAGTTTAATTAGTACTACAATCAGTAGTTTAATTGCAATACAATATCACTATTATTTGTTTGATGTCTTTCAGACTATGCAAACAGTTCGCCTCCTCAACTCGTAACGTTTTTTGTCGTAAAAAACAGAGTTCCGTTATCTGCCGATGCACATGATTTTGTGTAACAACAAGTATGACCCATTATAACGGCGATAGAATTTGGCACTCATACGAAAGAAAGTCAGAATCAACATTCGGCTGATTAAGAGAGCCTCAGCAAAATCCATCGCTGGGCAGATGCCCACTATCTAGAATGGAGTCGTTCGATAATCAAAGCGACAGGCTTGTTCCACAAGCGTTCTTTTTGAAATAAACGATTAGTTTATGACATAAAAATCTGGTATTTGCCTCATAAAAGAAGCATAAAGAGTTTTTTTAAGGTAGCAAAAAAGTGAAAGAATAAGAAAGAGTGCTTTGGTGAAAAAAGCTTCATTCATCTATTTAAGCTCTCTATAGAGTTTTTATTGCCTATTTTCTCTCATGTTTGATAAGGCTGACGTTGGCTATAAACTGGTTCTTTGAGCTCCATAGTATTTCAGAAATTGCCGAAAAGAAAAAAAACGAAAAATGCTCGCTTATTTCCACTTCTTCCTGTTAACAGCGAGGCACATGTGGGGCAATGGCCGGTAGCGTCCTCCGACACACACGTGGAATCGATCCCCGTGCTCACGGCCCACCAGGTCTTCCACCCTTCCAGGGTCTGCAAACTGGTAACAGACTTCTCTAGGAGGATTGCAGCACTTGCTCGATACATCGCTAGGCCACCGCGAGTCATTGTAAAGGCCACATATGCATTCAACCACCTCCAAATGATTCTTGAAGAAGGCGAATGCACGGCGCATCCTTCAGGGAATGATCAACGCCGAGAGCTTTTATCCTTTTTTAACAGCAGGGCAACATTGACGCTCACTTGGTCATTGTGAGCCTGGACTTCATACTGAATACTTTTATGAATTTAATTAAATACTTTGATTTGAATAAACTTAAAGTTTATTTTACCTACTTACTTCACGTAGATTCAAATTTCTAACAGGAAAGCTGGAAAGCTCAAAAACTGGATTCATAGTATGTCAGAGAGAAAAAGGTTCAACGAAGAATAAGCTGTAAACAACGTGATAGCGAATGAACATCAACAAAGGACTTCAACATGCCACACAAGATGGAAACGACATTAAAGAACAAGAACATTAATTTTAGTTGCTAATTACCAACTACTTTAATTACCAATTACTTGCCAATTAAAGATTGCCAAGTAAGTAAATTAGGGAATCATTTCAAAGACAGCTTAGGCAGAAACTAACTAAAATACAAAGATGTTTTGGTACTTCAAGTCTTACCCCTGGTTTCTTTCTCAAAAGATTACGCCTATCCAATCCACGCTTTTAAACGAAACGAATCTATTCAAATTCGTTTCCCAACTTATTTCATTAGTCAGCTACTACAGTAGTTTGTTGTGAATTCCATAGAAATGATCCAATCGATCTGATCGAAGTGATAACACTAAACGACGCTGTGTCAGTAAGGACGAATTGAGCCGCTTTTTCTTACGACGTTTCAAAAGATGTTTTAGGAATACAGTACTATTCACTACTTGCACTTTTCAGTACCATTTCAGCACCCAATATCAATATCTATTTTTCAATAGACTTTTCTTCGACTACTTTGTAAATTTTTGGAGTGGATTCACTTTCTCGAAACGTCAAAACTCAGCCCATGAAAGGAATCCGATATCAACGTCATTTTGTGCTAAAAGTTCTCAATCCGTTGTTGACTTTTATGATTGCTAAATTTCATCCAGACCGACCAGTTGTTCCCGATTTTTAAGCGTTTCAATGTAAACTAACTCCTCATCCCATCCTACACCATTGGATTTTTGCGGCTGCTCTACGTCTTCACAATCCACGCCTGAATACGTTATTTCTCAAATTTCGATAAGATTTATGGAGATAGAACTGAAGAAGATGGAATCGTAGGTGAAAAACATTTAAGGAGAAAATGAGAACCGGAGCAGATAGAAGAATGAGTTCAGAAGGGTTCATCTTGTAGATGAGAAATGATTTACAGAGCTATGAAGTGTTCATAGTTGACGCCTAAGTATACTCATATAGCATAAAAAAGGATTAAGCTTTCGGCATTGACCAATCTCTGAAGGATGTACTATGCAATCGACTTCATTAAGTATCGTTTGGAAGTGATTGTATTCATATCCGGCCCTTATGACTAGCGGTAGCCTACTGATGTATCGAGCCAGTGCTGCCATCCTCCCAGACAAGTCTGGTAGCAATTTGCCGACCCCGAAAGGATAACATGCTTGGTGGGCCATGGTGGCGCGAATTGATTCTACGTGCGTGTTGCAGGGTGCCTCCAACCACTGCGCCACACGCGCCCTTGCAGAAAAAGTCTATCAAAACACAAATAAAAGATAATTAAGCTGTTATTTATGGCTATCGTTGTTTTAATTACATATTTACCAATTCTTAGGTTAACTTATACTTTACGTGTGGTTTATTTTGGTAATAAGAAAGGTTAACCTTTCTAAAACAGACCCTTATGAAAGCAGACTACACTGAGAAAGATTGAAAAACTTTGTGAAGAGAACCTCTGAGCTAAGAAAGAACATATGGTGAACTTCAGCAGTTGTACTATTCGGTTTACTGCGATCTTTCAGCTTACTTCAAGTAAGAGTTTTCTTTTTCTGTAGTCACCATTCTTTTATTGCTGAGTCCGTACTACCCCATTTATTCATAACACTGATGAACTCTAAACAAAATAAGAACATAAGGAAAACATCTACTTAAGCACTGTTTCTCACACCTTTCTAACACGAAAAATACGAATCAATCGTTAAATGTTTGGTTCTACCGCAAATAAAACAAAAAGAGTCTGCGTAGAAAGGGCGTTTCCTCAGTAGCTAGCAATAAGTTCGTCTGTGTTGTCTTATTAGGCTTACGGTAGTGTTTTGAACTCATCTATTCAGTTCAACACTTCCACGGAAAAAAACCAAGCGTGACACGCTGGTTAGATGACGAGGACGTAAGTGAAGTTTTTCTCTACGTGTGAACTTCGAAACGCTTAAAAATCAAAGTGCATGACGGTCTAATAAATTCGATATATGATTACACGAAATTAACACATCCGGCGAACGAGAAGAGCTTTTTCTCCCTCGGTTCCGCGCAGTTTTTAGTGCGCGCTAAATCGTCTGAATGGGCACAAACACAAGGCCAGGTTACCTCATTGTTTTCGTAGATCTCTAACTATCAAAACTTCAAGATCAAATTAACGATTGATTCCTTTTGATCGACTTCTGACGCTGTGTCACCACCAGTGATTGGTCCGTGAAAAAACAGGGAAATCGAGAAAAAATCTTTCGGCTTTAAAAGGTGTTTCCAAAAAAATTAACGTCTGACAGAGTCAACCAGGCTATCAGCATGGTTATTTGTCGAAAAACCTGAAAGGTTACTGTACCGATTATGCGCGATACC
Source organism: Angiostrongylus costaricensis (assembly GCA_900624975.1). Taxonomy (NCBI): domain Eukaryota; kingdom Metazoa; phylum Nematoda; class Chromadorea; order Rhabditida; family Metastrongylidae; genus Angiostrongylus; species Angiostrongylus costaricensis. The sequence goes on from UYYA01000311.1 coordinate 44,067, forward strand.
ACAAAAATCACATCAGCTCAAGCCTCAACCGTGCCTCTTAGGATTTTGGTTTGGCTTTTTCTTTTTTCGGAAATCTCTTTGGACTTACTGGTGCATTATTTAGAAAAATCCCACTCCGAAATTCGCCAGTGGCTTTTGTTGCTCGGGAAAAAGGCTGAAGCGACTGAGGTTACAGTGACGACAAATAACTTCGCTTTGTTCATTGCCTTCATTTAATAGATCGCAAAATTTTTTTCAACATAATTTACTGTTCCAGAATTAGAAATCCCAGCGGTAATAGGTCTCCTTCAGTTTTTACTTGGTACGGTAGTTTTCCGAATGTCGAAGTACGAATTCCTTCCAATGGTTCACCGCCTCATCGTGGCTGTGAGGTGCTCCTGGGTGTCGCACTGCAATGTAAAGCGGAGCGATTCATCCCACGGCAGGGTCTCCCAAGCTGAGAAGGAGTCCGGCGTTTCCATAAGGAAGCCTAGCTAACAGTAAACCAATACCAAGACCCACCACCATCTTAGTATTAAAGTCGCATGGTGGCAAATCCTCCTCTGATCCACAAGGGCTGCAATCGCTAATGGTGAAGACCCGGTGCAGACTTTGGCCAGGCTGACCTCGGGATTCCAGGAAACCACAATGCCTTAACCAGCAGATCTCCGAAAAGTGGTGATTATGCTGGATTCCGCACAACCAGTGAGGACGGGTCGTTCAAGTATCAAGAATCAAGAAATACGAAATTAATATTTTCGCTTTTTTTGACAAACTGAGAAAATCAATAAGGTGGAAAAAACATGGGAGCATGACCGAATAGTTAAGAAAAACAGTTGAATAAAGGTGAAGCGTCACAGTGTAGTGAGGCCATAAGGCACTGTTGTGAAATTCTACTACTGAACGTCGACGATTAGCAATTTTAAGAGGTACGTGTTACCATCGAATGCTTAACCGAGAATTGTGAATACGATGAACCGAATTCTCCGAAATTCTCGTCTATCTTAATAAAACCATATTTTAACGCGTATTGTGTGAAACGACACAAAATGCTCAATTGTCTTAGCCTCTACTATACTGATGACATTTTAGTTCTAAAATCCATTCTTACTCAAGAGTTGACTATATTTTAGCGTTTGCGAGTTATCTTGTAACGCATCTGTGGAGTGGTTAGATCGAAATATAAGTTGAGCAACTTATATGAAATGTTTCAGCCTATCATTTTCTATCGATTCGCTTTACATTGAATGACGAACGAGCTATGAAAGAGTTCAGTTATTCATGTGCTCTACACTTTTTTATCATGGAATCAATTCACTTAGAAGCTCTGTTCAAGTACAGCTCCTTCTATTTCGATTTTGATTCCCTCGATCTTCTATGTCATAAAAATCTTTCTTGTTTTCATAACTATAAATTTTATGACTTGAGACACTCGGGACGCCCGGAGGCCCTGCTACTTTGGACGACACCTAATTTTCACCCGTCAGGGGTATGCTGGTTTTCTGAAAATATGCGAGAGGTTTTCGATAAGTAAAGGACTCTAGGTGTTGTGAACGTGATATAGTTATAGAAGAGACTTTGCTTTATCGTTCTTTAGGTATGGATAACATGTACGATGTTGTTTTTAATTTATTGAGTTCACACGAGGTTGTTAAAAGATGCGGTGCATGGGTGTGCACGGTTCATTCGTGCGGTGTTCACTGAAGAAGATCCCAGCTCGGTACGACAATGAAAATGTTGATTGTTTCACTACTGAGGTTAAACGACAGAAAAGAAATAATCCCTTTATAACTCACACCGGGCAGTTGGCGCTCTGCTTATGAATGCATAAAATATACAGAATGCACATCGTCGCGAATGCGTTGGTCCTAGAAAAATGGATTGCCTATCAGGTTTCGTGTGAGGGCAAGCACAAGAAACCAATCGGCCAACCAATCAAGCTGTCCACAGTTTTTATCTGTACAAATCAATAGCAGCTGAAAAGCATATGATATGTGGACAAGTAGCTGGGATATAGAGGGTTTACAACATGATCATTTTGTGGACTAAACTTTTCTATAGACTACCAGAGCAACGAAATCCGAGCTGTGTTCTCTATGAAAAATTTTCATGCCTATCTGTTGCCAGTTATGAAATTCTCTGAATTTCTTGGATGTGTAAAATAACCGCCGATAACAAATGGCAGAGAAAAAAATGAACGATGCACTCATTTTGAGCGTGAATGAGGTCGTCATAGCAAAATGAAGCAGACCAGCTGCAGTTCTCAGAGAAAGACGAATGCTGAACAGTCCGAGGCGGCTGGCGATTCAGCTGAAAATTACTCTCATCTATTTTAAATCCTAGAACAGAACAGACTTCAAAGTTTTCAATGTAGGCATCGATTTATGATTCCGCTGTTTCTTTGCTTAGTAATTTACGTTCTTTCTTATTTATCCTTTTTAGCTCCAAGATAAGATAAAAGGACCTAAAATAATAAATGTACGAAGATTATGGGGCTTCAAACAACTAAAAAACAAGTTGTTGGGCTAATTTTTCAAGGTAGGGCTCTGCTTCTAGAAGTGGGTTCTCTAAGAGCAAAAGCATTTTAAAAGAAAACTGAAAGAAGGATCAATAAACATTTTTAAAGGTTATGAAAGCGTTGTTGGTCCAAGCGTGAGGTTAGTGCCTTATTAAACCGCATCATGGAGGAAAACGAAGTCTCTCAAGCAGCTTTGCCGCCTCTTCAGCTATCTTCGGCTATTAATAAATATTTTAGAAAGACTGTTTGGCACTGGTTCAAAGCAAATAGTTGTGAATCATCGTATCAGCAGGTAGGATGCATAGACAGAGAGAAAATAGAAATGTCTGTTACTTCTAACAATTCAAATCCTTCACTGCTCAAAAACTCTCGCTACTTTTGTCTTAATTCTCAGTGCAGTACTCCTTTAATCGATTTCTTCTGTAGAGGCACAAAATTCTCATTTATCAGGCCAAGTGATTTTTCTGACCTCAGAAGGACAGTCTTGGAAATTCCACCGAAGCACTTTAATAGACCGCCTAATACACTTTCTTCTAACACCTAATCATCGCATTACAATAATACGTCTTTTCCGGTAGCCGACTGTCACATTTCTCTTCCACTCATCTAGAATGCAAGCCACTTTAGTCGTCATCCCTTCGCAACAGTACCGTGGTTATAGGTTGAAATGGAAGCGAGAACTCATCACGAAGAACCTCAAAGAAAGTTTTTTAGCCGCAAAGTTTTTTATTGCTCGAGACTTTTTCCAATGCCGGGTGATAATTCAATCGTACTGTATAGCGTGAATGGATAAGGGTTCAATTTTCACCTCTGCTTACTAATCATCGTGATTAAAGATTTAATAGTGCAGATACAACTTTGATGAATTCCTTGATGACTCTGCGTCCAGCATTTTCATTGCATTTTAGTCCCTCGTTGATCTCTCCAGTGATGATTTTCTTTTGTTGTTTTCGTAGCAATCATGTTTCTCTGAGTTTTTATCTATAGTGCACCCTACTACCGTAAAATAGACGTCAGCATGTTGTGAAGCTTATGCCTAAGCCGGAAAAACTGTGTGAGCAACACGAGTGAGATATGCTTTCCGGACTACGGTATGTCGGACAGCTCGGCAGGTTTTATAAACGTTATATGCATTGTAAAATTTTTTATCAACCTCGTCTTTGCTTAGTAATCCAGCAAGCTATTGATTATTTATTCCGGGGTTAAATGAGGGTCGGTTTTTAGAGCCGTATGCATTTTCTTCAAGAAAAAAGAAAAGGGCGGAAAAAAATCATTGGCGAAATCTCATGCCCAGTCGCACTAATCGGTTTTTCATCGTAGAGCCTTTCTTTGTTCTAGTGAACATTTTTTTTGGTACTGATTATGAATTAGTGAAAGACTTGCTGCGGATATGCAATAATGTAGGTCTTACCTGTATCATCCTTATCAGGTGACCTGAGCGTATGGCGGTGAACTTCCCATTCATCCATGTTGTACTGTGAAACTGTCCAGTGGACTTCAAGTGTGAAAGAACACGAAAAGTTTGTCTATACAATCAGTGATGACACACTTGCTAGAAACGAAAGTAAAAGGCAGTCGTACTCGGATGAAATTTATGAAGTTTGGTTCAGCGTGGGAACGAAGTGAGAAAAAATCGATTAGCTTCAAATATTATTTACTAGACAGCTGTAAAAATATGGCCGTTTTTGAACAGCAGTTTTGAAATGCTTTAGTCCAGTTCAGATTGGTTCCCGTCAACTGCTTTGTTAATCAAAACAAAAACGGTTGGTTTAGTTAATCTACTTAAATTCCTTGCAGTGAAGCAGCACTTGTAAAGCACTTGTACTGTCACGAGTAAAGAACTCATTGCTTCAAAAATACCGGACATTGCCAGAGATTACCAGATTTGTTTAACCACATTGCAAAAAATAGGCATTTTACCGTCACAACGGTTTTTCTCTTTAATTTCCAAAAGTCTCACTCATATGAATGCAATAGATTCTACGTTCTTACACGCACATACTATTAGTGTTTTTACACAGCTTATGCATCTAAACTTTTTGAAGGCTTTTTCCATTATCGTTATGAGATCAAAAATCATATTTCAAGGTCTGGCGTTCAGAGGGCGTTCCGATCGTGATGCGTCATGTAGGAGTGGCGTCACGCCCCACCAACAGAGCCACCTCCTCCACAGCCCCTCACACGCATAACCCATTTACAATGGCAGACCAGGCGGCCGAAATTGCTTCTGCGGTCCCAGTTCCGGAACATGAATCCGACCCTGCGGCTACCCCTGCTCCAGAATCTGCTCTTCAAGAATCTATTCCTGCTCCCGAAGCTGCTGCACAATCTCTTCCTGCAACTCAAACTTCTTCAGATGTTCCATTGGCTCAAGACACAGTTCCGAGTGTTGGAGTTGAATCTGCACCATCTGATGCCACAGCACCGTCTATGGAGACAGCACTCACCGATGCCTCAGCACATGATAAACCTTCGCCTAAGGCCGAAATACCTTCTAACGCCTCAATAGTTGAAAATGTCCCGGAATCTGGTGAGTGTTTAGTGACTTCTTTTCCTTAAAAACAAAACTATCTCAAACAATCTGTTACTAAAATATCTACTACCACTTACCCTTAGCTCTTCTATAGAAAACGAAGAGGAGGAAGATGAGGTGGTGTATAAACCCAGAATTCGGCCGATAATTCGAATCCATGTAGGTATGTACGATGAAAGAGTGTCATTCTCACACATTTTTGAGTGGTCTGTGGTTTCTAAATCGTTTTAGTTCATCTTCCTCATCGGAAGTTCCTAATATTTTATTTGTTATATCGATTAATTAAGCAAAACAAGGCGGTCTGAAGTGTTTGGACTGTGGTGACGTTTACATCCCAACCGCTTTAACCCCAAACGCATCCTTAGTTACATCATTATCAGTTTTCCTCAGAAATCTTTAAAAAATTCTTTTATAGTGCCCGTGGAAGAGGAGTGCCATAAGAAGGAACTAGCTACCGACCATACCGCTCCGGCTTCAAGTGAAACTGGTGAACCAACTTCAGAAACTACACAAGAAGCGCAAAAGCAGTCAGAAATTGTACCACCGCCAACTCAAGAAGCCCAAAATGAGAAGAAAGTCTTTTCCGCTCCAGAAGCCCAACCTGAACTCCAAACAAAAGTCGTTCAGAGCCTGGAAACAAAAATCGATGTCCTTCCACCTAATGGGGCCACTTCGGAAGCATATGATGACCGATCGGTAGAACCTAACGTCGCTCCAGAAGCGGAAGGCGAAGTTGTTCACACAGAAGTCTCAACAGAGGCGCCTTCCGAAATCGCTAAAGAATTACAGGCACAATCTGAAACTGCTCAGACTCCAGAGTTGCAAAATAAACCGCAGATGGAGTCTATCGTTTCGAAGGCAGAACCCGAAGCCGTCCCCAACGCAGAAGCCTCAAATGAAACGCAACCATCAGCACTTCCAGGGTCAGAAACACAGTCCGATTCTGCTCCGATTTCAGAATCGCGAGCTCAACTACAGGCAGAGCCTGATTCTGTTCCAGAAACCGAAGCTAGACTCGTTCCTAATGCAGAAGCCCCATGCGAACAACAATCAATAACGCCTCAAGGATCAGAAGCACAGTCCGAGGCTGTTCCGGTTTCAGAACCGCAAGTTGAACAACAGGCAGATTCTGATGGTACTCCAAAAGCAGAAGGTGGAGTGGCTATGATTCCTGATGCGCAGGCCGTTCCAGAAGCACAAACAGAAATTCATTCTCTTCCAGCACCTGAAGTCGACGCAATTTCAGCATCAGAGGTGAAAGCTGCGCCACAAGCTGCAGAAATCCCTGATGCTGAAGGAAAAATCAAGACATCAGCTGCAGATCCACAACTCGAACCGCATAATGAGCCTGCTCCAACTTCGGAAGTAAATTCTGAAATTTCGAATCAAGAGGTAGCTGGAGAGCCTCAAGTTGAGACTATTCCAACTGCTACATCAGATCCACAACATGTCGAAGTCACACCATGCTCCGAACCATCTCCTGAATCCATTACAGAACCGGACAAAGAAGGAAAAGTCGACACTGATTCTACTCCAAGTGTTGACGCAGCGATACAGCAAGCAACTCCGGCTGCTGCATGTTAGATTACTCTCATTGTTACGATACTGTGTGAAGCCGGATAAAGTGATAAACCTCAGTTTTATACTTACTATAGGAAATAACATAAAAAATCATCCGTCACGTAGACATTCCACACATTGTTTGAAATTAAGCATCACAGATTACAAGGTTTAAAAGGGTATGCAGGAGAGGGACTGAAAACCAACTTGGTCCAAAATGAATAATGGTTTGCGGGTTTTAATATGCCCAAGAGAAGGTTAGTTAAGCGTGTGAGAAACTGATCAGAAAAAGAATGGGCACAAAACCTTTCCAAAAAAAAGGAAAAAAGATGGCTGACATATTCCTATACTGATAGGAGAAACCATGTGATACAATACTTAAAAATACCAGTTGTTTCAACTGTGGTTGGATGAATGTAGTAAAATGCATCATATTTTCACGTGAAAACAAGGTTTCCGCCGTCCAGACATTGTTTAGATCATTTTACATGTTCTACAATCCGTTACTATAAGAAAAAATCTATCTAACAATTACATGACCACTAGAAAGAAATGAATGGTGACTGAGACAGAAATGAATGCTGACAGGACGGTGATGGGAAACGAATCCCATTTTTAATGACCGGTAGGGCAGAGAGGGTTCAGCTTTGCTTCAAAACCTAGCTTCCTATAGTCCGCTCATAATTTTCGATATAGAGCACATCAACTCTTCCATGGAACGACTGTCCTCGAACGATTCCGAATCCCGTCGCATCATTTGTTCACGGATTTGCGACAATCGACGAGAAAAATCGCAAGCCATCTCGAATTCACTGCGAGATTTACGACTCGTCTAAAAAACCTACAGTAGTAGGCAGTCAAGCAGCCTATCAGAACAAATATTCCCAATGCAAATCACTCCCAGTATAGAGTATATCTAGTCCACATTCATTACCACCTACGGATTTAGCTGATTCTTCGGCGAAAGCGTACCACTGGGTGCGATTCTCGTTTGCCGAGTAGTCGTCGTTTTACGTTTAGGGTCAACTCCGAGCTATGACGAACGCCATTAACAAACTGCGCTGCTGCACCGTCGAGTGTCATGTCTTTTAACTTTGACCATACCTGAAAGGTAATAAATATATAGTCCTTAGCATTTTTAAAGGCCCAAGTTATGTCGACGTTTAACGATTGGCTAAACAAGTACTACAAGCAAACAGTCCATCGATCATAAAGGCTTTAAGTCACTAGTACACTAGTAACATTTTAAAAAATACGCATTCTACTATACATCAGATAGCCTCTGCTCAACGGTAATTGTATAAATTCCATAAACTTCCAGGCAAAGGTTGTATATGAATATGAAAAATCACAGTATTGAAAGGGATTTGCTGTAAATTAAAGAAGCCTATGTAATCGCCTTTTATTCAATGTCTATTCTTTTTTCATGGCAGGATATGATGTGAAGTACAATTACAATGGTGCTGAGATATTTGCAAAACTCCGGACTGCAGGTGTGTGTAGCAGGGATCGAGCATCGTTACTACCCTTTCCGAGGCTTAACGTGCTCCCCACCACACCATGGGTGTCCTTCTCTACGCCTTTCTTTCAACCGTGTTTCATAGGGGCTATCAGCAATCACCCGCGCACTGCACGGTATTTGTATGGAGAGCACAAATCGGTATTGAACCCAGTCAGGCTGATGGTGTAGTATAAATCATTAAATATGGTAGTGAACACGTTAGTCTCCCGAGAGGGTAATAACAAGGTTCGATTCCCGCCGCAGACACCTGCTCTTCGGACTTTTCGAAATACCTCTGCATTATTGTAAGGAAACCTGAATCCGGAATAGCTACCCGTTAGAAACTGCCGAAATTCGGCAAGTCGAACAACATCCTAAAATCCCGATGGGATCTTGCGATCACAAGATGGGCATGGTCTGGAAAGGCAATGCCAAGACTAAGTACAAGCAAAATGCCGAATCACGAAAGTGTTAACACAATCCCAAAAACATGGAGCTTCGGTGCACGAAGCCAAGCAAGAAGAAACAAGAGGAACGACAAATTCGGGTCGATTCATCATTGGTGTGCTTCTACCTATTCAATCTGTAAAGCAGTAGTGTCCCACGTGGTCACCGAATAGCCAAGCAAAAGCACGTATCCTAAATGCATGAAAATGACATAAACACCCTTGTTTTCATGAAAAAAAGCTGCTTTAAAAAAATTTTAGTAATGTGGTTATGTAATGCTAGTTCCTAGACAAGAACAAACGGATAAATGAAGACGATTTTTGAATTGATTAGCCACAACGTGATGGTTTTAAAACGTCGATACAACGTTCCTCAAACGTTGTTCGCATTTAGAAGATGTTTTTTTTTAAAAAACCTTCAAGACGCTGTTTGGAATCCTCATCTCTGTGAAGTTGCTTGAGAAAATACAAAATCTGAGGCATGATCCGACGGCAACAAACCTTACATGGTTGACAGTAGATGAAGATGCCAAACCGATTAATTATAAAAAATACTGGAAAACCAAAAATATCTCTCTGAACAAATGAGGACACAATTTTGAGAGCACAGTGCTGCATTGGCAACTCGCAACCTCTCACCATAATGTAGATGGAATCCACGACGGCGAACTTTAAATTAAATCCGAATGATGATTTGTTTCCCAGATCCTTCCCGTTGACGAGTAACTGCCGATGGCACTGTTAATATAGGAAAATGGCTGAGAGAAAGACAATGGCCGCAGCGGTGCATTGGGTAAAACGTGCGACATTGAAAGCGTAATTTCGAGTTTGAATCCCGCCTGGAGTCTGAGTTTTGCAAACATCTCAGCACCATTGTGGTTGTGTTCAACACAATAGCTTTCCATAAAAAACCACAAGCCGAATATAATAGTGTTATTTAAACTGAATCTCTTTCACTAAACACTTCTCCGTTCCAAAATCTCTATACAAGCTCCGATCCCTAACATCCGCATTGAAATAAAACGATCCTCGATTCGTCCCATTGAAGTTGTGGTCGAATGAAAAAGTAGTAGAGCAGTTTCAGTACAATATTTCCCTTAAGCTACTGAGCTAATGTGTCCTAATACGATATTGTTACGAAGTTTTTACTCCGCTACCGTTTCGGCGCCTTCACCCTCTCCAGCACCACAGCGATTCGTGCTGATCGTCCGCACCCGGTCGTTGCAGCGATGTGAGTGAGTCTTCGTAGTAGTAACTACTCTTGACGAGGTTTAATGAAAGTCAGTTTTCAAGGTACTCTTCCAGCACAGTTCAAGAACAGGACAAAATCACATCCCTTTTGAGCTGAAAGCGTCAAACTATATAAAGTCTTCGAAAAATTACCTTTAAGTTAAAGAGTTAAAAACCTCAAATTAGTGAAGTCGACATAATCTATACCGCTCAACAAGGAAGGGACCACAAAGAGAACCACGTTCTATGTTCTTGTCAACCATTCTTCAACAAGCCTTTATGAATCCCTCATAGTTATCTTACCTGCTCGCGTATATTAACGATTTTGGACGAAACTCTATCAGCTCAACAAACAGTACTGGGACACAAGTACCACTACATTTACTATATTGAAATCATAGAAAAATTGTTCCAGGAGTAGCATCGTTCGTGGGTTCAAATTATTGTCCAACAGGTAATGCGTTTGATGTGGTCGAAACGAACGTCATTCAATCAATGCTTCTCTAACCAAAAATGGAAGAGCTTCATTCAATTGCTGTCCCAATTGTACCATGATAAGAGATGGAAGGTTTGGTGAGACGACTCCTCCCTACTCTCCTTCTCCTATGTATACAACATCAGATCAGGTAGGAAACGCGTGGGCGTCACCATGCCCGAAACAGCTAACGTTGGTTCAAGACTCTTAAGGCACGATAATCACACATATCATCTATCGTTCAACTGATCACTGAGTGAATGAAGCGTTTGCCAGTAAGGTCACCATCTGTTCTGCTAGTTGCTGAGACACAGAGTTCTTCTTGCTTTAGGAACTTGTTGAGTGCATTTTTCTTCCAGGATACTCCATAAAAAGCACAAGGAAGGAGGCGATGGTCGTTCTGAGGTGCATTTAACATCCCGTGGAAGCGATTTTTTGGCGATGTTTGTTCACCAGTTGTCGTTAAGATGCATAGTTTGTACTTTCCACGCGATTTTCGACATCTTCCCGTATATATATACACAGGAAGTTCTCATCATTAATCTTTGACATAGGTAAGAACCTTGAATTTCTTCCCTCAAGTGAACATCAATCTCTCTGACTGTGTGTTCGATAATGTTGAATGATTTTTCATTTTATTTAAGCAGCGTTTCCGCTGCTCACGGTAAGGTAAAAAGCATTGCAGAGTCGAAAGATGAAAATGAATGAATAGGACGTTTTTTGTTGCATTTCGAAACCGACTTTCCCTGAACCTCGGTGTCACTAATCAATATGTATTCTTTCTTTGATGAGCTTACACGAGGTTGATAATTATGTTTATTTTCGGCTAACGTTTCGACGTCTTCGTCTTCCTCAGAGCCGATGATCCGAGTCGATGGTCCTCGCTTGTTATTCGCCTCGACGTGGCAGCTTCGCCTTCGTGTCGAGTTAGGTCTTCTTCAGTGAGCCATCTCCTCGAATGAGGAGAACGAGGACCATCGACTCTATCCCTCGAAGTGCACTTTTTCACCATTTTACTATAATAAGGCGTGTGTAGCACAGTGGTTAGAAGTGTTCTGCAATGCACATGACATCGATCTCGAGCCCCAGGCACAACAAGCCCTCCATCCTTCCGGGGTCGAGAAATTGGCACTAGATTGGTCTGGCAGGAAAGCAGCACTGGTTCGATACATCGATGGGCCACCGCGAGTCATTAGGCCAGATATACACCTCCAAATGATGGTCAATGAAGTCGAATGCGTTTTAATCCTCAAGGATTGATAAACAGCGAGAGCTTTATCCATTACCCTCTTATTACTACAATAAGTGTTTTGTTTAAAGAGGAAGATACGCTTTACTTGGAATTAAACGAAGTTCCCGTACAACTACGTACAACGCGATCTATGACACCTGTATGACGACACGACCTCTATATAAATAGTACTGTATAGAATGCAGGCTTCAACTTTAAATCAACATACCTCAGCTTAGTGAATTATAATTGCGGTAAAAACTACTGGAATCTACAGATCTTTGTCTGCAAGAAAGACCTGCTTTTCGCGAAATTTCGATTTTCTTAAGCAAATGGATTTCTTCCACTCTGTTGCTTCAAAGCACACCCTCGGAACGCGAAAGCAATTCAAAAAGCGAGATTTTATCCAGCGAGACGTGAACGTGTTTTCGGACGTATTACTTGTTGCAGCAGTTGCTCTTTCAAAGGAAACTTTTAAATTTCGCTCTCAAATTTTTGGAAATTTTAATTGCAAAAATATTTAAATCTCACAAAATAAATAAAGGGTCGATCAGTCCCTGAAGGATAAGCCCCATGCATATGACTTGGTTAGATGTGATTGAATGAATATTTGACCTATACAATGATGGCATACTGATTTTTAAGGTCTGTGTTACTATCCTTCCAGGCAAGTCTGGCATCGGCTCGCCGACCTCGGATGGATTGAAGGCTTGGTGAGCCTGGAGTGTGGAATAAAAGTATTGACCACGTATGCAATGCAAGGCACTTCTAACCACTGTGCTACACGCTCCCTCTTGAAAAATATTTCCGTAGGAATTCCACTCGTGACTAATACGATAGATCAAAGCCTCATCTACAAATCTATAAAGTTATGAACTCTCGAAACACTCTAGTTTTAGCGAAATTGCAGTTATATATCGAGAAATCAGCAAAGAGGCTAAAAGAAGCTAAAGTAGAGATTTTAGAGATTATGCACATTTGTCGTCATTCCGGTTAATCTCACTTTGGAGTCATTTTTGGATTATAGGCCAAGTGTCCTTCAATAAAATAAAGGATAAAGCTCTCGGCGCTGATCAATCCCTGAGGGATGCGCCATGCAATAGACATCATTAAACATCGTTTGGAGGTAACTGAATGCATATCTGGTCTTTACAATAACTCCCAGTGCCCTACCGATGTATCGAACCAGTGATTCTATCCTTCCAAACAAAGCTGGTACCAGTTTGCCGATTCCGGAGGCATAGAAGGCTTGGTGAGTCTGGGGCGCCGGGATCGATCACGTCTATCGCAGGTACCTCCGACCACTGGGCCACACTCGTTCTTCAAATCAGTAAAAAACCATACTGCACTTCGAATCCCAATACAATTTGTAGGCTATTTCTATTGAAACCACATCACCTTAGCACATTCGCGATAACGTACATTGACTTCAAAGCCTAAAATCCCGAAAATGGATCCGCTTTCAAACTTCAAACCAAAATAAGTCATAGAGGAGATTACTAGCTGCAATAAAAAGAAGAAGAAAATGATAAAATTGGCCAAAGAGAGGAGTATTTAATTATATGTAAGAACGATAAGCTCCGATCTTTCGGGCCTAAAGAACTGACTTTTTCTCTCCTTACCAAAGTTAGTATTTCGAACAGCGACTCCGCAGCTTCTGTTTAAAAAACTCAAAAGATCCCCATTCCATCCCAATGTTCTGTTCAATTCTTGACGATATTTTAAAGCTGGGAATATTTAGAAGTAAAATAAATCTTGGAAAAGCCATATTTTGGAAAATTAGGAAAGTTTATTCCACGTAGGTGTTTCAAGCCCACAGAGATTTCTTTCATCGAAAAATTAACAACAGTTGCTAAGAAATCATCACGGGCCCAAAAGAGTTAAAACAATAAGTTATGCACTGAATATCTATATTCAAAGTCTTGCTCATCTATCCATGGTATCAAGAAACATGAAATAAAATTGTTCATTAGCTTCTTCAGTCCCAAGCTCACCTAATTTCATTTTTAAATAGGCGCCCAATTAACAAACCATCATTTCTCTGATTTCTGCGCATTTTCCACGTTCAAAGGAGAACTAGTCAAGCTCGTAACCTCGTACTCAGAGGCTTTTTTAAATCAGAACACTTAAGCCTAAGCATCTTGGAAAGAAATGTTTTAGCAGTAAATTTCCGATGATTTACCAAACTCGGTAAGTTTTCGTTTATGATTTCATTTCTCAGTAATGAATTCATACCTGCTCAATCCTTTGATCCAGTGCAAACTTGTTTTCTAGGAGTTTGTTATGGTATTTCTAAAAATAAAACACTTTTTCCCAATATTTATTGTTCTGTCACATAATCTGACCTATACAGATTGTAGTCACACAGAAACTTAGCATAGGCCCCAAAAATCAAATTTTTGCAACCAAATTCTTAGCGCTTTTCGAAAGATATCCTTAAACTGAGCAGCAAGTGTCCTATCTCATCTAATACGTATGTGGACGAGTTGTCACTATTACATAGACGAGCTTCCAGGAATAGTCAATCAAGGCGAACCGTGTTGAAAGAAAAAATCATGTTGTGTTAAGAAAGTTGCCAAACTTACAATGTCGGCAGATGGAACATAAAGTAGCGGAATCACAAAAGAAAAACTTAAAAGCTCTATAACTGTGCGGAAATACTTCGAAGATTGTAACGATCATGGATGATTTCCATTTCTTTTTCAACTGATGATCATTTTCGCTATACTTAGAACGGTATTTACCTTTCAAGCTGTTATTTATTGTAACTAAGATACCTGTTGGAAGATCGTTGAATTCACCGAGAAGACATCGGCATCCTGGTCACTTGAGGTGAGTTTTAGAGCATGTATGGATCGATCGCGCTCTTCGACGAGCATAAGAAGATCCTTGTAGAGCCGTTCAGCAACGTAGTCCAACAAACGTCGCATGCTAGAAGTGACAATCTTAGAACATTTTTATCATATCACATTAATTATCGAGTAAGTCTAGAGAGTATCAACATCAACAAACTACATGCTGTTTAGAAAAGAAGAATGGACGATTATATTTTGTGGCAATTTATGTCTTCTTGTTTTCAGTCCCTTTAGCGAGAAAATAACAACGGATAGGACGGTTCGTTTCGCGGTGAGAGCAGCTGCGCTTCTTGGTGGAAACATACCACTTTTCGCCCGTTTAGGACACCTTAGTAGAGCCCACTAATAGTTTGACATAGAGAATGTCTTCATGCATATTTACCAGCAGTCGACTGATAACAAATGAAGCATAGACAGTGATACTGTTCTTCCAAAATTATAGAAAGAAACAAATTTTAGAACTAGAACCTTTCTCTCTGCTTGTCCTCTTTCTTTAATATCGGCTTCACTGTAATGTGCTGATTATCGGGTGAAGGACTTCTCATGCGATACTCCTGAGCAACGACTTCGAAATTTATCTAGAGGAAGCATTTATAATAATACTTGAAGGTGTTCCGGGAATTTTACTCGAGAGTTGGGAAGGAATGTTGAAATTTATGGCGTTTCAAGAAATTTAACACTTTCTAGTTTTCAAGTACAGGTAAACACGCTCTTTAAGAGGCCAAGAGGCCTATAAAGATTCATAAATTCTTCAGGACTTCATCTGAACGAGGAAACGACCAAACTGGCTCACCGTGTCTGCAAATGTTACCGATTTTCTATTAGATGAACTTGGACGAGTATCAATGGCTAGCAAATCCTCCATGGATGACGATTCCAGATCAGTTAACCTAAAGATAGTATTAAAGATGAGGTGTATTTTTAGTAGAGTTGACAAATACATTTTTTTCATAATTTCCAGCAAGTGATGTGTATATCGCAGAATTTGAAAAGGATCAAAGAATTAGAGTTAGAAGGTTAAAACCATTTCTCAAAAATTTGTGTAATAATCAGTTAACCCACTGGTCCTTGAAGTCTGGTAGCGAGGCATCTATTTCCGGAGTATCTTCGAGAACGACAACTGGAAGAGATGATGAGGAAAGGAAGGACGACGACATCGATGTCATCTGATCCCGCATTTCTTTCTTAGAGCTAGCTTCGATGTAATCCAGTAATGGCGACATGACCGCCGATTTATCTCGCACCGCCCTATTATGAGTGTTTTCTAGTCCACGCCTATCACCATTGCTAATATCCATGAAAGAAGGATCGAGATCGGCCGTTGAAGTCGACTTATCCTTTAGTAGTTCACTTGTTGCCCGAGAAAACGCTGGCGGGTGAAGAACAGGAGGCTCACCTAAGAGCGAGTAATTTTAAAAATTTCCATAAAAGGATGAAATACTCTCCAAACATGTTTGGTAACAATCTTTTTCTTAGGAGTTCTATGTTGAAAAATTTGGGCTGTTATGAGCCACAAGAATGCTATTATACAATTTTTGTAGCATTGTGATCACATCGTTTTCTTTCAACTTTTGGTAAACAATCCAACACCAAGGATACCACTTGGATACGTTAAGAAAGCTTCTCTTATGACAGCATTAGTGTGATAAAAGGATAAAAGGATAAAGCTGTTGGCGCTCAATCCCTGATGGATGCATCATGCATTCGACTTCATTAAGCAACATTTGGAGGTGATTGAATGCATATATGGCCTTTAAAATGATTCGTGGTGGCCCAGCGATCTATCAAGCCAGTGCTACTATCCTCTCAGACAAATCTGGTGATGGAAGGGTTGGTGGGTCATGGATATGGGAATCGATTCCACGTATGTTGCAGGGCGCTTCTGACCACTGCGGCACACGCTCTGCGAAATGTAACTAATAAATTGCTTCAGCAGCCGCAGCTTAACTTGGTTCTATGCCGATTTGAGCGCCCCAGATCAATCCCGCTGACGGGTGATTGCTGTGGCAAAGATCGATAGAAATAGCTGAGAGACAGGCGAAACAAAGGACCCGCATGGTGTGGTGGCGAACGCGTTACTCCCCGGAAAGGACAATAGCGCGTTCGTTCCCCACCATAGACACCTGCGGTCCAGAGTTTTGCAAATATCTCAGCAACGTTGTGGTCGTATTTTGCTTAGTAAACTGCCATGAAAATTATAGAAGGCAGAAAACAAAACGTTAAACAAAGTTATTTGCATTACAAATATTGGAATATGTTGGTGCATAAATCCATTCAGAATTCACTGTTATCTCATGGAACTGTGCAAAACAACCCATGGTGGATGAGGCTGCTAAACTTCCCTCGCTAAGAATAAAGAGATTAGTGGTCTTTTTTTTGCAAGAATGAAGTAACCAGATAAGCCACAGCACTCAAGCAAAATGCTTTATCCGCTTCCGATTTTGACTACTGTACTCATTCCTCATGTACTTGATTGTAAGCTCTATATTTATCTTGACATTTCTTGTTAAGTAATAACTGATTATACCCCGATTATCTCAACTCCATAAGAACCCATTTACATCAAATTAATTCAAAAGCATGTAATCGAAAACCATTTACTAGCAGAAGAGTGATTTCATGCAAACCGTCTTATTTTTCTTACGGTATTGGCAACTGAAGTACGTCAACTATCAACTTGCGGTAGAAGACGAACGAATGGAATAAAATATTGGCACTTGACCTACAGCTTTGTCACATAATACTTTTCTATTACACTTCCAAAGACAATGAAATCGATAAAAAGAGAGTTACGAAAATGTAGCCAAACATATCAGTCAAGCTTGACAACGAAGTAAACAAGATGACAGCTAAAGGGAAATACAACAAACTGATTTGATGCCAGTGATAGTGGAAGAAAACAACGATCATTTTTAAAACGTAATATACGTTCAGCGCTCAGAATCACCACTACGCGTAGTAGAGGAGAACTAACGCATACTTTATGTATACTTATAAGGCCCTGCCGATATACTAAATCAGCTTTTATTCCTCTTAGACAAGAATGGTACCAGTTTGTTGCCGCGGGAAGAGGGCATTGAATACTTGGTTTGACTGGGAAGGGGGTTCAACTGAACGACCACGTGTGTATTATGAGACACCTCTAACCACTGACCACTGAGGTATGTGCTCCACTCTTGTCCTTAACAGTACGGAACTATACATTTAAACCCGTAAAGAAAGTGGTTAGCTTTTAAAGTATACCCTAATTAGTTTTTGGAATAAACCATTATTCTTATTCTACTTTCTTACTAGCTTTCTACCTAATGTGATCATGTAAACGATTGCTTTCTTTAATAAAGTTGTTTAACCCGTGAAGAAATTCGGCTTTTCCAGAAATTCAGCCAGTAGGAAACCTGTGTCAAAATTAACCAACAATTCCACATAAAGTGCTCGTAGGATGCTTGACTTCCCTCCGACCCGTAAGAATGAGGAATTTCTGTAATTCTGTAATAAACACATGCGGATACCCTTGCAAAGCAATATTAGAAAGCTTTCTATTTCTGTATTTGGAACTGAATAAATTATTAAAATTAGCTACTTGAAAATCAAATAATAATTGTGGTGAAATTTAAAGTTAAATGTTAACTCTTTTTATTTACTACCTATTACAATTTTTCATGGCAGGATATCACGAATGATACGACCACAACGATTCTGAAATATTTGCAAAACTCCGGACCGCTGGTGTCTGCGGCGGGGACGGGAACGAACGCGCTTTTATCCATCCCGGGGCTATGCATTCACCACTACACTATGCAGGTCCTTCTGCTTTATTATTAAAGTTCAAGATTTTACCAAAACCCCTCTACTTCACATTAATGAACCGAAGTAAAATCGATAAGGAGTGCGATATCACATCTTGCTTTTTTATAATAATAGAAAAACTGCCCACTTCCCCAAAATGTCAATGGCTCATGCCTGCCTGAATTTATATAATTCTGTGGCAAAGAAGTGGCCTATGAAAAACTCTAAACCACGTATTCCCGCCTTCCTTTTTGATAGATTAATTTCCTCACCAATGAACACCACGACAAATACGCTATTTTGCAGACCTTCCTTTTTACTTATTCACCTTATTCAACTGTTACTTATTCAACTGTTGTGGTAGTACTATTTGATGTCTTCAAGAACAACCAAGACGGTTCGTGCTTCCCCAAGATCGTTCCTTCAGGTAGCAAAAAAAATGTGATAAGGAGTCATCATGACATCACCATTGGGCACTCGGTGTCCCTTGAGAATCTGAGTGATCTTCGCGACCTTGTGACCAGGTTTTTCTATTTATTTTGACATTATGTGAACGTGGAAGTGTCGAAGTCTTTCACAGCTCGAGCGAACATTGTTGAGGGACGAAACCAGTTGTTATGCAACGTAACATGACAGATAGGAAAGCCATGCCCGATTACGTGGTTACCTATCAGCGCTTTCAAACTTATTGCAATAATTTTTCAGAAAGTTTTGCAAAACATGAGTGTTGGTAGCGCGGAGGTCAAGGGAGTCCTCTGATACATATAGGTTATGGTTCGAGTGTACCCTGCAGACTCACCAAGCCTAACATCCATCAGAGACCTTCAAATTGCTAGCAGACTTGCCTACGTAAACATAATATATTCATTAGCATGCGCCTGAAAGCCGTTTTGCACAGATCTACATTTATGTCATCAAATATTCTTTATAATCGCTAATATGGAAGCATGTGGAGTAGTGGTCGAAGGCGCCCTGCAGTATATATGGGATCGATTCCCGCGCCTCTAGCCCACCAAGCCCTTCATCCGTTCGGAATCCAATAATGGTACCAGACTTGTCTGGGTGGAAAACATAAGTGGCTCGATACATCATTAGTCTCCGCGAATCCTTGTAAAGGCCAGATATGCATTCAATCACCTCAAACGATGCTTAGTGAAATTGAAGGCATGGCGAATCCCTAACGGATTGATTAATGCAGACAGCTTCATCTTTTCTTTAATCGCTGATAGATAGGAACAACCGCCTTTTTTCGTAATCACCTTCAACATGCTCAATAACGACTTCTCCATAATCCGAATCACTTCCGGAAATTTCGGAAAGGCGGAAAAAGTGTCCGTTTCCAATGAGCTCATCAGAATTGCTACTAGTTTCGCTCATGCAATATGTTGACATTTTAACATGCGACTTCTGAAAGAAAACATAGAAACGTCTCATAAAGCTAAATGCAAATTCTATTGAGAAAACGAAATGAAACTGAAGATGTTCATTTTTTAATCTATGTAAGAAGTTTTTCGTTGTACTATTAACGTTTATGCTCACAATCTTATAAGATGATTAAGATTAAATTGACTGAATGAGTATTGATTATCCGAGAATAGGTTGTAGTATACCTAAAAAACCAATACTTAAGACAAGATTACTGCACCGTTCCCAAAATTTTCTGATGACTGTTCCGGTAGATACGGCTGCTTATTGGGTATAAAAGTGCTCCTCGAATCTTCACCAAAGCAAAAAAACATTAACTTTTAAGGACTTTTGCAAAATTTCTCTAGCTGGTGACTTTGCCTCAGCTAAAGAAATCGAAGGAGTTTCAACATTTTCCTCAACGCTCGTCGGTTTTTCGAGTGAAACTCGCTTGCCCGCAGTTACCTATGTTGCAAGCAAAGGTCTATACTTACGGTTTTAGGGTTTCCCCTTGCTTGTACCGCATTTCCCACATCCATATACGTTGATAATCTAGAACACTCATTCTAATAGCAATACATAAAACCAAAATCTTGGAAACCCTTCAGTCAGGCTATCTCAAGACTCCAGGGAGAATTGCTCAACCAGCATCCAACGACATTCAAGATGAAATGGAAACCCTCAAGTAACAACCGAAGCCACATTGGAAGATCTTCGTGGGACAATGGGTGCGAGGAAATGAATCGAATTTGAGAAGTGCTGGGAACCGCACAGAAGCCGTGAAGACGGATGAAATAAAATTTAAAAAAAAAACATAAATTCATAGGTAAAGAAGCGACAAGGAGGTTTCTATTCTATCAATTAATGGCCCGATAAAAGTAGTAATTTACAAACGTCGTCAAAACCTCATTCAAAAGTGTGCACATGCAAAGAATTTTTTTGCTTGATTTCAGGTTTTCAGTGCCAGTATGAGTCCTGCGAACCTTTTAAAATTCTTGCAAACAATAAATTATGCGTAGGGTCGCATGTTGTTTACGTGACCTTCAAGATAGAACGCAGAAAAGCTAGAGATAAAATGCAAAATAGGAGCGAACAACACCAAAGTGAAGGCCCTACCAAAAGCACGATTTCCTCAGCCGTTCTTTAGACAACAAGAACTCAACAATGAAGCACACGTTAAATTCCCGATACTTACGAATGAAACTTTCAAAGTCCTTAATCCCTATCGCTCGAAAAGATACAGCTCCAACCTCACTGAAGTGCAAAAACCTGGTATGCGAGAGGTACGAGAGCCGATAAGGTTGAAAAACATAAGACTATCACTTAGTGATAAGGATGGAGAGCTCGTTGTAATTCCTCATTATTTAGATGTTGAGATAACAGGAAAGCATCATGAAGATGCTTCCTTTTATCGTCCATCGTCTGAGAAGAAATTTAAAAGTCAATACCGAAAGTTAAACAACAAATGGGTTAAAATGGGAAGAGCGGCTGGGTTAAAACCACCAGTTATTTCTCAACTCAAAGTTGACTTAACAACATGTCCCCCCTTGTACTTATAAAAACTCACAAGTTAGTATCCAGCGATGATCCTGCATCTACCGATCCATTATTGTTTAAGGTTAGACCTATCATTAACTGTTTATACGAGCCAACGGATAGGATAACGTGGTTTTAGCACTAATATCTACCCAGTTGTTGAAACACATTCCAGCTCAACTTACGAATACCCAGATGTTTCTGGATCGCCTGCGTACTGCGCAGCCCGGCAGCGCGTACGTGATGGAGTCCTTCGACGTTACCGCCCTTTATATAAACGTGTCGAATGACTCCGCAATGCAAGCCATATTCGAACTCCTTACACAACACGAAGGAGAAATAAACATGTATGGCTTTAGGATAGAGCACCTGATGGCACTCTTAAAAGAATGCTTGAGCTGCTCAATCTTCAGATGGTCTGGAAAGTACTACGCTCAAATAAGAGGGTTGGCAATGAGACAACGACTGCCACCAAGTCTTTCCATTGCGTTTATGTCGTCTAAGGTGGAAGCACCGGTGACCGATCTGTGTCTGTTACTCTACTGCAGATATATAGATGACTGTTTTGTCCTTAGATCAACACAAGAGGAGATGGATAAATGTTTTGGGTTCTTAAACGAACGGTTAGAGTGTATCAAGTTCATCCGAGAGAAACCGAAAGGAAACAGACTTCCATTTCTGAACGTCCAAATTAACCTGTTAGAAAATGGCCACATTACGAAGTGGTACCGAAAGCGAAGTAATAAAAACATCGTGGCTCATTACCTCTCCTCTCACTCCTCTCACACGAAAATGGCGCTTGTAAGAAACATGTTTCGAACAGCAACCAACGTGTGCACGGGAACAGAGCAGAGAGAGGAGTCCCGGAACAGGGCACGGCAAATAGCCCTTTCTAATGGCTGCGAAATTGTAGCTCGGGATGTAGGGGAAATGCTAGGCCTCCAAACGACAACTCTAGCGATAAAAAGGTCCCATTTATCTTACCCTTCATCTCAAATTATGTAAGTACAGCTATAAAACGCCGCTTAAGAAGGGCGGGTCTAGAAAATTCCGTAAACGTAGTTGAAATGCCACCGAGTACCCTTAGGCGTCAGCCGTCTATGTGCAACGCAAAATCGCATAATTTGCCCCAATGGTAGAGACGGTGATTGCATGAGCTCGTATACAGTTTATCTGATCTCCTGTAGGGCGTGCGGAGACGAATACATTGGCGAAACGGGTAGACCACTCTGTGTCCGCATAAAAGAACCGTAGTCTGCAAACGTAAACCAAATACTGGGCACGCATAGGACACAGAGACATAACGGAGAAGATTTTGAAGTAAGGGTTACGATCCTCGCGCAAGAATCGAGAACACAAGCGCGCAAAACTCTCGAGGCGTTCTACTCCACTCCAACTCCAAAAATCCGAAAATGAACTGCAAGGTAGGATGCTTCATTATCACGCGTGATATTGGGTGGTATATAAGCCTGTTATTGTGATGGGAGGGGCACAATGCGCCTTCATGTGAATTCTGTACAGTTGGTCTTCACGCGACATACAGTGGAAGCCTCGCAGAAAGCGGTGAGTGTGCAAAGCTGTGTTCAATGTGAATGAAATCTTGGTTTAGCGTTTTCTTTGTTTGGTTCTGAAGGTGTTTGGCCGAATAGACTGCCGTCAACCTAACCTTTCCAGACTCTGAGGAAGGCGAAATCCACCGAAACGTCAGCTCGTTCGTGAATAAAGAATAAAAGTAACACCTCGCGTTTGCTCAACAAGAATGCGAAGAATAAACGATGAACCGTCGTATTCATACTGAATCATTACTCTTATGACTCGTAATACTGAGATATTTGCAAAACTCCGGACTACAGGTGTATGCGGTGGGGAACGAACTGTTTTTGTTATGGTTGAAAAAATATCTATACCTTCAAGAAAAAATCACAAATGTAAGGATTTCCTGAAGCACCAACGATTTTCTCAAGGTTTAATAATAGATACTGTATAAAAACGGTCAATTTTAAACCATTTTCCTTAGAAACACAGCCCAGTCTAAACGCTTCTGAACTTAGAGATCTGTTCTTCTAAATTATCTGGAAAACATATTTTTGACAAATCTTAAGTAAAGAATAACCTCATGAAATTAAGCAGAACTCCTGGTCTCACTGGTTCAACAGCAAATTAAACAGCTTTTGTTAAATCACCTACATTAATCAACACCACGATTTACTGATAAGCTGGTGGTGAACTCACTTAAAGAGTGTTTAACGTTTTGTTTTCTGCCTTCTATAATTTTCATGGCAGGTTACTAAGCGAAATACAACCACAACGTTGCTGAGATATTTGCAAAACTCTGGACCGCAGGTGTCTATGGTGGGGAACGAACGCGCTATTGTCCTTCCGGGGAGTAACGCGTTCACCACCACACCATGCGGGTCCTTTGTTTCGCACGTCTCTCAGCTATTTCTATCGATCTTTTTGCCACAGCAATCACCCGTCAGCGGGGTTGATCTGGGGAGCGCAAATCGGCATAGAACCCAGTTAAGCTATGGCTGTAGTTGAAATCACAATGTTTAACGTTTTGTTTAACCACCATAGACAACCGCGGTCCAGAGTTTTGCAAACATCTCAGCAACGTTGTGGTTGTATTTCGCTTAGTAACCTGCCATGAAAATTATAGAAGGCAGAAAACAAAACGTTAAACATTGTGATTTCAACTACAGCCATAGCTTAACTGGGTTCTATGCCGATTTGCGCTCCCCAGATCAACCCCGCTGACGGGTGATTGCTGTGGCAAAAAGATCGATAGAAATAGCTGAGAGACGTGCGAAACAAAGGACCCGCATGGTGTGGTGGTGAGCGCGTTACTCCCCGGAAAGGATAATAGCGCGTTCGTTCTCCACCATAGACACCTGCGGTCCAGAGTTTTGCAAATATCTCAGCAACGTTGTGGTTGTATTTCGTCCACTTAAAGAGTGTTGAAAATTTCCGTATCCACACCAGCAACGAACTAAAAATTTAAGAAGTCTAAATATAAACCAAGAACTGAAGCATACCGCAATGTTTCTGATAGGTTCTGATGTCAACGGATCCTGTTGAACTGCCATCATGCACTTTTCACGCTGAACAAACAGATGTGCAGCGGCGTTGGACTGATGAGAGCGCTCTGTTGGCGGTTCACTCGAGTGCGAGAGTAGGGAGAGCGAAGGAGTTACTGAGGGTCGACGACCACTTGTGTAGTACATGACGACTCTGTCGATGGTCGCTGGATGACCATGGTGGCGATTCCGACCGCCGTCCTTCCGTTCAGATTGACTGCTTCCAAGTGCAGTTGCGCTATCAGTTGTATCGTTTTTCTTGTAGTGGTAACGCCAAAAACGATCAAACGCATTCATGTCGACCTTAAAGTCATCATTAGCATTAGATAATCCTGCAATCCAATCAAAATATGTACTCTTCGGCGAAGTTGAGGCCTTAATATTTACCATTAAGTAGTCCTTAGAACAATTCTTTGCTCATTTGCATGGACACTGCCATTAACTCCCATTTGCATACATAGGACATCGTAAAAAGTGCAATCGATGGCCAGAAGGCCTTTCTTCCAGATACAAAAAAACTGTGCTACATAGAACGTGTAGAAATCTCTATTACATTTAACGTTCATGTTCCCGATCCATATGTAACAAGCGATTAATTATCAGTAAGCAACTAGACTTCCTCTAAGTACTAGTCAACTATACGACCTCTCTTTTCGCGTCCTCTCGAGCTCGATGAAGGTTGCAGTTGAACCTCAATTTAACGATGCTCGTTCTGTCCAGATCAGAACTGACCAACGAATTCGACTCGCTCTTTCCCGACGTTGTCGAGGAGTCCATTCGACTCAATTCGATTTTCGGTATCTGTAAAATTTCATTTAGGCGCCAATATGCAATAGACAAGAACGATCAGAATGAATTCTCCAACGATCGGTCAAAATTGTCAATTCTCAGTAAGTTGTTGTATGCTTGATAGGCCTATACGATCTTGAGCAGATTGTTAACGAGAGATAAAGCTGGTTTATCGGCGGATTTTGCCTCCTTGTGAACTGCTATGCTCGTCGTTGGTAAGAACTTGAGGCCAATCGCAAAGAGTTAATATATAGAAGGAATGGTTCTGAGGAACACGAAATCTATTGAGGCGATAGCAGTATTCAATAATTTCTCTATTGAAAACCTCTTGTCAGCCCATCAAATGCTATGCAAATTAGTACACTATTCACAGATTTAGTTAATTTTACCACTATGAACTATAATAAAAAGTAACTCCCAAGTCCGACATTCTATTAACCTCGGCATTGATTGAATATATCTTTCTACTTCTGTTCAGCAAACACGAGGTGCTATTTCATTTCTTTATTTACGCACAAGCTGACACTTCGGCGGATTTCGCCTTTCTCAGAGCCTGGAAGGGTCAACTTGACAGCAATCCATTCGGCCAAACACCTCCCTAACCAAACAGAGGAAACGCCAAACCAAGATTTCAATCACATTTAGCATAGCTCTGCACACTCACCGCTTTCTATGAGTCTTCCACTGAGTATGCCGCGTGAAGACCGACAGCACCAAATTCACATGGAAGCGTAATGTGCTCCTTCCATCAGAATAACAGGTTTATATACTGTCCAATATCGCGCGTGATAACGAGGCATTCCTCCCTGCGGTTCATTTTCGGATTCTTGGAATTTATCCAGAATGCCTCTAGAGTTTTGCGCGCTTGTGTTCTCGATTCTGGCGCGAGGATCGTAACCCTTACTTCAAAATCTTCTCCGTTATGTTTCTGCGTGCTATGCGTACCTAGTGGAGTACTTAGCTTACGTTTGCCGACTAGGTGCTCTTTTATACGTACGCAGAGTGGTCTACCCGTTTCGCCAACGTATTCGTCCACGCACGCTTTACAAGAGAACAGATAGACTGTACCCGAACTCATACAGTCACCATCTCTGCCACTGGTGCAAATTAGGCAATTTTGCGTTGCACATAGACGGTCGTATAGGCGGTTACGAACTAGCTCTCGGGTGAATTTAATATACTCTGACTGTGTGTCCAACAACTCGAAGCATCTGTCGATTTCTTCTTGCGTTGAACAAATGACCAAGCAGTCATCTATATATCTAAAGTAGAGTAACGGACCGAGGTCGATTACTGGCGCTTCCACCTTAGACATGAATGCAATGGCAAGGCTTGGTGCCAGTCGTTGTCCCATTGCCAACCCCCTCATTTGTGCGTAATACCTCCCGGACCATCTGAAGATTGAGCAGTTTAGGCACTCCTTTAAGAGTGTCATCAACTGCTGAATCGAGAAGCCGTACATGTTTATTGCTCCTTCGTGT
Source organism: Angiostrongylus costaricensis (assembly GCA_900624975.1). Lineage (NCBI taxonomy): Eukaryota > Metazoa > Nematoda > Chromadorea > Rhabditida > Metastrongylidae > Angiostrongylus > Angiostrongylus costaricensis. The sequence goes on from UYYA01000311.1 coordinate 70,468, forward strand.
TGTATAAGGAACTCGTTTATGACTTGCATAGCGGAGTCATTCGACACGTTCGTATACAGGGCAGTGACGTCGAAGGACTCCACCACGTACGCGTTGTTGGGTCGCCCGTTACGTAGACAATCCAGGAACATTTGGGTGTTCGTTAGATGAGCTGGAATGTACTTCAACAACTGAGTAAGTATTAGGGTTATTAACCACGTTATCCAATCCGTTGGCCCGTCTACGCAGTTAATGATAGGTCTAATCTCAAGCAATGATGGACCGGTAGGCGCGAGATCATCGCTGGATACTAACTTATGGGTTTTGATAAGTAAGTACAGGACGGAACATGTTGGTAAGTCAATTTTGAGATGAGAGATAACTGATGGTTTTAACCCTGCCGCTTTTGCCACTTTAACCCATTCGTTGTTTAACCTTCGGTATTGACTTTTAAATGCCTTCTCAGACGACGGTTGATGAAGGGAAGCATCTTTGAGATGTTTTTCCGTTATCTCAACATCTAACTAATGGGGAATTACAACGAACTCTCCACCTTTATCACTAACCGATAGACTTATGTTTTTTGATCTTATCAGCTCTCGTACCTCCCGCATACCACGTTTTTGCATTTCAGTGAGGTTGGAGCAGTATCTTTTAGCGCGATAGTGATTAAGGACTTTGAAAGCTTCATTCGTAAACATCCGAAATTTAACATCAACCTCATTAATGGGCCGTTGTTGTCTACAGAACGGTTGAGGAAATGGTGGTACTGGTATCGCCCCTACTTTTTGTTGTTCGCGCCTACTTTGCGCTTCATCCCTAGTTTTTTTTGTGGAGTCCATCTTGAAGTTCATGTAAACTACATGCGACCCTACGCAAGGTTACCTTAGAAATGGGTTCAGATGGTGAGAAACTCGGTCCCAATTCTAATAACGAGCGCGCACCGTCAGAGAGGGTAATGCCTCCTAGCACGCGCTCAACCTTGATTTTCTTTGCACATTATTTATCCTACTGCGAATCGTTTGATCTTCGTTGGCGGTGTTTCTGTATGCTCTTGAAGCCGTGTTACGCGATTTACTCAAAAGGTCTTGGAATTTCCTCCGCAAAGCTACTTTAGCATTAGACCTAATAGAGTTGCAAATCAACACTGACCCACCCACTATTCTCCTCCAGAGGCGGCCCTCCAAATACTGAGCACAATAGTTTTCTTTCTTCTCGCACTTCTTCCACTTAGCGAGCATCTGGTTTTGTTTGCTTCGTAGACAGGTGCGCAGTACTTGCAATTCGATGTGCAGTACTCGGTGATCATCCTCTGGCAGTCCGCATACTTCGTGTAGTCGTTTTCTTTTTATGAATTTCGAAACAACTCGGTGTTTTATGCAGCGGCGGAGAAAGTGTATCGCCTGTCGAGCGAGCTAAGACGATCTTTTGTCTTAGTGACAGTGCTCCTTTTGCAAGTCGGAAATATCTTGCTGGTACATCGTGTAGTAACTCCCAAGTCCGACTTCCTATTAACCTCGGTATTGATTGAATATATCTTTCTACTTCTGTTCAGCAAACACGAGGTGCTATTTTATTTCTTTATTTACGCACAAGCTGACACTTCGGCGGATTTCGCCTTTCTCAGAGCCTGGAAGGGTCAACTTGACAGCAATCCATTCGGCCAAACACCATCCATTCCATTGTCGAAAATCAATATTTGAACATTGCGATTTTCGGTGGATTTTGGGGTATTGCTTGCGTGCTTCGATCCATCAAGGTCTAAACGCTGCTGATTCTAATGCGCCGAACTCCGATTTGTTGTTTTCTATACAGTTTAGACCTTAATGGATTTTGGAACTGTTTTTATAGTTCCCAGGATCGACTTTCTCTTAACCTCCGCATTGGAATATGAATGTGTCGTTTTCTCGTTTTCTTGTTCGGCAATCGCGAGGTTTTTAAACAGCATACATTTACTTCCATAAAAACACAATACAATACAACGCTA